>JAULKJ010310165.1:0-11004 GCA_032355405.1 Rubia balearica | reverse complement strand
TTAGGGTTATATTTGCACTTAAAATTATCTCAGGGTTATATCTGCACTTTCTCAAATATATAGGATTATATTTGTATGTTTGCCTTTATCTTATCACCTCGTTGAGTCTGACTTAGCCATCGGAGAATCTCCCCCGAGTTCCTCCGGGGTTGTCTCTTTTACTGATTGCTAACAACACAGGCTCAGACGGATCAAGGTCGGATCAAGCCGAAGGCTCTTGTCTCATCAGGACCGAATGATTTTGGATTTGCTCAGAGAATATTCAGGATCGGTTAAATAACGATGAACTAACTATAATTCAAAAGAGTTAAATTTTTGGTTCCCTTCTATATTGGTGATCCATTCAACATGCCGCCTCCTCCTCCTCTGTTCTCCTTCCTCTAAATCCTCTCTTCTTCTCCACCCCATCACCAATAACGATATCTCTTTGTTTCAAGCTATCTAAATGAAATTAGCAAACCAAATTCTAGCCCTAGATTCATGATCGAGATCGGATCGGGTCGAAGACTCTTGTTCTCGCACCAGGACAGAATGATTTTGGATTCATTCTGAGAATATTCAGGATCGATTAAATAACGACAAACTAACTGTAATTCAAAAGAATTAAATTTTTGGTTCCCTTCTATATTGGTGATCCATTCAACATGCTACCGCCTCCTCTGTTCTCCCTCCTCTAAATCCTCTCTTCTTCTACACCCCATCACCAATAACCATATCTCTTTGTTTCAAGCTATCTCAATGAAAATTAGCAGACCCAAATTCTAACCCTAGATTCATCTTCAAATTGAGGGATCGGAAAAATTAAAGACACTGCCATGGAAGAATAAGAATATCTAATGTAAGAGAGTCTCCAACGGAGGTGTTTGTGAATCTGCTTGCAAAATTTCCAAAGATTGTAGCAGGTCTCTCACCATTGTTTCAAAATCACGTATTCCCTCTGTTCCATCTCAAATTTCACACTTTATTATTTGACACTATTCACTAGCTAACTTTGGACATATATTTGAATACATATGTATAAGCAATAATATTATCATATGTGATATTATTGGATTCATCATAACAAGTAGTTTCTAAGTACCAATTTTTTATTTGCCATTATTATATGTAGTTAAACATATTAACGGTCAAATGCATTTCTAGATAACAGTAAAAAAGATTCTATGAAATTTGACTTGGGATGGAGGGAGTATACAACTTCGAAAGTAGTACTGCTTCACACAGCATCCTGCTAGCATTTAATTCCATTCCAAATGCCAATAAATTATTCTCACATATCTTCATCATTTCCAATGGTACCGTCACAATGATAGCTTCAATATTTGTGAAGGTGTTACTTTAGGTGCAAATAATACTAAGTTGAACCTATTGCAACATTTTTACAAGTATTACCTTAGGTGATGTTGCATTAGATCTAAGGTAAAACTTTTTAAACTTTAGGTAACACTTTTCAATATTTATGTAACATTTTTCAAAGGTTTAAGTAACACTTTATAAGTTATTATAACATTTTTAATAAGTGTTGCAAGGAAAGTGTTACATTAGCCTTAGTTTGTAATAGTGTACACTAGTGGAGAAGGGGTGATTCAAGGCATGCAAGCAAAGGTGGTTCCTGAGGAACCGCCTTTAGGACCCGGAATAGGCTCTGAATTCAGAGTTCCCTCCCCAAGTCATGCCAAACATTTTAAAGGTGATTATAAATTGATTAATTAAAGGCAGTTCCACCTTTAATGATAATCAATTAAAGGCTGTTCTATTGTAGAACTGCCTTTAAAAAGGTGTCTTTGTTGCGCCTAAACCCTTCCTAGCCTTAGTTTTTTTCCCATTACCCTGCATGCTCTCTTCCCACTTCCCAGCCTTAGATTTTTACTGCATAGTTTTCTCACGCCTCTCTTCTCGTCACACATCTCTTCCTCCACCATCACTCTGTCGCACCGCTTCCCTCCCTCCATGCTGTCGCTCGGCTTCCCGCCTCTGTCACTGGAGAAGGGTCATCGCTGAAGAAGAACAACCACTGTTTTGGTTCTGCCACCCGTCTCCCACCTCCGTCAAAATGAAGCCCGCCGCGTCGATGGAGAAGACACGCCTCCAGATGGTCTTCTGTCGGAGCATTCAACTTCCGCTGTCGAGATAGGGTTTCTCCCACTATGTCTTTCTATTCTTTGCTATGTTCTGTGGAATTATTGTTATAATTATTTGCTCTGCGATGTTCTGCTATGTTGTTCTTCGCTTCAAAGCTGCTGGAAACCTGAGGTTTCTGACAACATTTCTTGTAGACCATCAGAAATAGGTTCCGAATTCGGAACCTATTTAGAATCCTAATTAAAGGCGGTTGATCGATTTCGATCAAAGTCAGGGAAAAAAATACTTGGTCCGATATACTCGCCTTTAATACGATTTTCTTCATTAGTGATATTTAAGGCTCAGTTATTGCTTGATATTTTTGACACGACTCAAAAATTCAACGGGAATCAGACATGAATTTATCGAGTTTGAATTAACTTTAAAAACAATGTGGATTAACACGGGTCAAACATGAATGATACGAAAAAATTGAATAATGTTCGAGCTAAACATTAATAATACGAAATATTGGATTAGATTCGGGTTAACCCACTGATCCGTTTAATCTGTTAACAATATTAGTATATGTAATATTCATTGTTTTAGGAACTGATTACGTGAAATATGAGTATTATAAATGTAATAGTTTCATATTTCATGCCAATTTTGAGTTTATTTAAATAATTTTATTCTTCATTAGATTAGATTTTGTTTAATTTTCATAAAATTTTCCAATTAAATTTCAGTTAGATGTGTATTTACCGAATAGGTTCATGTTGAAATTATATGACACACAAATATTATTGAATAGTTAGATGTGTATGTCGACTAGATTATCACCCCAATCAAATACTTGCATTAAATTAGAGATATTGAATTGGGGAGAATGAATTTGGACCTCAATTACACTAACAAACAAAAATTTGAAGCCAATATTATACAGCTTTGGAACTTATTGGTAACAAGTCATTTTGGATGTATGTAAATTAGAGAACAGGATAAACTTCCATGCCGGTCTAACTGCTAATGCTCCTGCCGCAGCAGATGGATGAGCATAACCGCACCACCTTGTTGGATATGTGGGCATGGTTCTTCAGTCATTGACACTACACTTGGGGTTGGAACTTGGAATGGATTGTGATGTTGACCACATAAATGCTTATCACAAGACATGTATTGACATAAAATCATAGATGAGCTCCACATGTCACGTGTCATGTCTACTATTTCACCACACAACAACTCCAACATTGAGTGCGATCGTAGGTTGAAGCATCACCAACACTAACCTTTGTCAAAACACTCCCGAAAGAACTTGATAAGGGAATAGCCCACGCCTGGTGGCTTCTCATTATATGATATGATGTATATAGTGTACAAATAAGGTAAATACAATTAACATAAAATTCTAGGAATACGTACAGATTATTCTAGAATCCGAGGAAAATGTACAGACCATTTTAGAGTACAAGGAATCTATGTGCTAACACTCCCAATCAAGCTAAGCTTGGGATTCGATGACACGTAAAACTTGGATCGAAATTGGTCAAACAAAGGGCAAGATAAACCTTTACTAAAGATGTCAGCAATATGAAGATGAAAAGGAACATGAGTAATGTGCAGTTTGCCAGAGGCTACAAGTTCACGAACAAAATGATAGTCGATGTCAATGTGCTTTGCCCTTTTATGTGCCACGGGATTTTGAGCAAGGAAAATAGCATTGTTATTGTCACAAAGGAAAATTGGAGGGGAAGACAAAGGGACACGAAGCTCAGCTCGTAGAAGGTGGAGGTCCCAAGTGAGCTTAGGAGCAATGTTTGCCAAAGCACGGTACTCAGACTCACGATTGGACCGAGAGCAGCAGGTTGCTTCTTAGCACTCCATGAAACAATGTTTCATCCGAAAAAAATGACATAACCGTATGTGGAACGACGAGTCTCGAGACACCGAGCCCAATCAGCATCGGAGTATCTAAGAACAGTAACAGGACTAGATGAAGATCAAAAGGTAAGACCATAATGAAGCGTTCCTCGAACATATCGAAGTATGTGAGTAACAACCTGATAATGATCATCCCTATGTGACTGTAAAGACTGACTGGATGAACTCACCTCATACAAGAGATCGGGTTGGGTGATGATAAGATACTGCAAAGCTCCAACAAGAGATCGATATAAGGTGGGATTAGCAAACTCGGGACTAGATCAGCTATGCAGCTGAGAACCAGGTACAAAGGGAGTGGAAACTTGAGTAGTATTTGTCATTCCAATGTGCTGAATAATCTCCATAGCATACTTGGCTTGACCCAAGAAAAGACCAGTGGGGGAACAAGTGACTTCTAGACCAAGGAAATAGTGAAGATCACCCAAGTCTTTAATAGAAAATTCATGGTCCGTGGGGGAAATGAACTGGAAAATGAGTGTGGAGTCATTTTCGGTGACAATAATATCATCGACGTGGACCAGAAGATACAAAAGTTGAGTTCCACGAACATAAACAAAGAGCAAAGGATCAGCAAAGCTACAAGTAAAACCAACAGCCTTCAAATAAGTACTAAAGCACTGGAACCATGCCTGAGGTGCTATTTTAAGGCCGTAAATAGCTTTTCGAGCAAGACACACATGATCAGGCCGTAAAGGATCACGATAGCTGGGAAGATTGCTCTATGTACACAGTACTATCAAGAACACCATTAAGAAAGGCATTCTTAACATCTAACTGATGCAAAGGCCAGTGATTGATGGTAGCAATAGTGAGAATGATACAAACAGTAGAGGCTTTGATGACCGGGCTAAATGTATGAGTAAAGTCAAATCCCAACAACTGAGAGAAGCCTTGGGAAACTAGATGAGCGCTTTATACTGATTAAGGGATCCACCAAATTGGTACTTCACACGATACACCTACCTAGAGCCAACCACATTAATGCTAGTTGGATAAGGAACAAGATCCCAAGTGTGCTGCTGACGAAAGACATGCATCTCGTCATCCATAACTTCTATCCATTTTGAATCCTTAAGAGAAAACTTACACCCTTTAGGTTTAGAATAAGATAGAAGACCTGCTAATAAACTAGAGACAACATATTTAGGAAAGGTCCGACGCTTAAGATTTCCCGTACGAGAACAAGTGACCATCAGATGCGAACATCGTGGAAGCGAATGAGAAACATCAGTAATTCATTATCCTCTTTTCTGTTAGATAAGGACAAAAGGATTAACTGATCATGAGTAATTAGACCCAATCATATTCATTTCATATATTTCATATTAAATTAAAATTTTTTCAATATTTGCTGGTTGGATCTCCTCGTAGCTGACAAATTTTGCATCCAATCAACCACGCTCTAAAATTCCTCCCTGGCATCATTGATTTGGCGGTTGACGGATAGAAATCCCGCTTCTGCATGAAGAACCAGCTCATACACTATGGTGTGAGCTACACTTCCTTGGGGACACACTCTTTTCCACGACCTTTGTAGAAACCCCATCGACACCATTATCTTCTCATTGTCTATGTTCTTGATATAGAGGTTAGCTTTGAGAGAATACAAGCACGTGTTGTTAACGATTGAAATGTTAATAAAAAATAATAGGATATGACAGTAATAGTAGATGATGTAGGGCGTAATGTGAGATCTTCTCACTATTTTTGCCATCACTAGGCTCATTTCCCTAGGAAGAAAATAGATTGGGCTCCTTGGATATGTTGTCCATAGCCTTCTCGATGAATACCTTTGGGTCCTTAAGCTCAAAAGGAATTCACATTGCACCTATTGTGGCGATGTCCTTGACTAGATGGTCAAGGTACGCGACTATTGCTTTTACCACACTTACTCCTGTTGTGACCAAGAAGTGCACACCCTACTGTAACAGAAGAGGTGATCTTTCCTCTTCGTTTCCTAAGTTTGATTTCCTCGTTCATCCTTAATTGTTGGAAATAAAAGGTTTTACATTTATTTAGGACTTGAGGGTAATGAGACTAAAGAAAAACACATAATTAAATAAAATTTTAGCATTTTATATTTACAATCTCTAGAGCTTGCGCCTTAAATTCTTTGCTACCATACTTTCTATCTTTCTTTCTGGATTAAGGGTAGATGAGATACCTATCAGGTGTGAATTTCTTCACTTTAATGGCATGGACAACCTTCTCCTCAGTGAACCCTAGCGCCATAAGTTTTTGACCTCAATGAGTTTAGCCTTTGTCGATCAATGTTCACTCTTTCCAGTGTGATGGGTGTAAGTATTTAGGTTTAAATGCTCTCTGGCCATGTTCCTTATTTTCCAAAATAGAAATAGTAAACGGAAATTCACGAATAGTTAGTTTTACATACTGAACGATAGTATGATATAGTCAAAGCATTTTTAATGCACCTAAAATTTAGGAGACCTCCTGCATTCTTCAAACTTCTTCCATTCATCCTCGTCCATTCACTTGAAGCTATCCACTGCTCGTTTGTTTGACTTCACCTTCCCATTGTATACATCCCAAATGTACTATTTTGCCACCTTTGTCTTCCAGCTTTTGTGATCATTACCGGCCTACACAGTTGTCTTATCCTTAAGCTTGTTTAATTGTTTTGGAGTGAGATAGGTTTCAATAGGAAAGCTTTTCAGCATGTGATGAAAAATATAATGTGAATGGAAGACCCATGGTTGAGGGCATAACATATTTGCATGTAATAAATAAATGTGAAAAGGCAGAACAGATTGCTACCAGAATATCTTTCCAAGTCTTCTCCTTAATGTCGGCTAGGAATTCCTTCCAATGCATGTATGTCCTGAACTTAATTTGATGGCGGAAGGCATATGCGCAATAGCCCACAGTGTCCAATTCATCTTCGACAGTAGGCTTCAGTAACTAAGTAACCCGATTGAGGTTCATATCCGCTGCAAGAATCACAGATTCGCAAGTCATTGTGCCCTATTGCTTTCATTAAGAAGTTATTGACCCCCTTTGGTTTGAAATCTAATTCTTCATTGGGCTCGACATCGGGTTTTGGTTCCTCAACGGCATCCCCCTTAGGTGGAGTACCATTTAATGCTTACTCCTCAAAACTAATTTGCAGATGGACCTTTTCGAGGGTCATTGGCTTGTAACGGAGTCTCATACAAGATGGGCTCAATTTCAGGCTCTTGTATCTCCTAGAATTTCCTCTTTACCTTGTCTTTTACCCTCCTTGGGAGCATCCGCAATCAAGAAGCCGACAACCAAAGGAACCAAAAAACACCACCAGCATACCAAAAATGAACCAACATTTACAAATGTACAATAATTAGAAGCAATCAAAGGTCCAACAAGGCCCTATATTATTAAACAGACAAATGATCATTGATCCAAAGCTACCTCTATATCATTCATAAACAAAACTATCGAATGGACATCATGAGAACGTGTTCAAATAGTTCCCCCACATAGGTTTCGTATGCTCCCAAACATAACAAAATCGTGTGTAAACATGACACATGGTTAGCCAATGTATGATTTAGCATCAAATTGAACAATTGGGAATGGGTCTTCGTAACGACAACGATAATGAAACACGGTAGAGCCAATTACATTCTAAGGGGAATTTCATCGAACAATTTGTGGGAATCTATTCAACAATGCCTTGATGACACAATTGATAGGGGAAACAAAAATTAGTTTCTTCTATAGACGGGACCTTGGCAAGGAACTCAAGTTGTTAGTTATTGGATGAATTTTCTGCACCTGACGAAGTGGTTCATTAGTTATTGAACTTTGTGGTTTTAAAATGGGTTTTTGGTAGATGGATTAATGGCTATATGGTGGTTTTTATATGGGATGCGAGTTGTGGAACGATTTAGTTCGGGTTGGGAGGGGAATCAGGGCTGTTTGGTAGAAGATTCATAGTAGGGAATATTGTGTGTAAGATGGAGAAGTGAAGTGTTTGTGCACGATTATTTTTTATACATTCAAAGAGTGACCCGCTGATACCTTCATTCCTTGAATACATTCACTCATCGATCTCTGCTCAGCAATTGACAAAGTGCAAGGGGTAGGAGGCAAGTATGTTCACTTTCCTCTCAGCTTTGGGGTAGATACGCCTTAATACCAAGTTCAATCAAATCCATCATCACATTCAAACTATCCTTCGTATTCTCTGGAATATTAATTAGTGTGCCCATTAAAATCTCGCAAACATTATTTTCAATATGCATGACATCCAAACAATTTCTAACTTCCAAATTGTTCCGGTGGGGATTTTTTTTATTAAAAAAAATTGATATTTTCTTCCACGGTTCCTGAAGGATAGCACCCACCTTCCATTTTTCCCTGAGTACAACATTCAATCTCTTAACCTTTTGGTGAATGGTGACCCTAGTCAACTTCTTCAGCACCTTGTTTATCTCTCTCCACCCACAAAATGATTTGTGTCATCTTAATAGTAGAGAGCCTTCTATTAAAAGTAGCAGTGAAAGGCGGTTATAGAAAATTTGCTAATAAATGCCTTAAACAACCCTTTTCGAACTCGGAAACGCCGATTCGAACCCCTGAATTGAAATTAAAGGCGGGTTTGACTCATTTAAAGGAAGTTTTTGAATAACCGCCTTTAATTAGGGTTAATTAAAGGTGATTCAAGGTAGGCGGTTATGACAAATTGCCTTTTAAAAATGAGCATTTACGAGTTCAGAAATTAGGTACGATTTAGATTCTGAGCTCGGAAAACACATGGTGACTATATCATAAAAAAAGATACGAGCTTGGAAAGTATTTTCCGAGTTTGGAAAATATGTAATCGTGCCTTAATCACTAAGAATATTTTTTTTCCGAGTTTGGCCGGATATTAAAATAAAAAATATGCTCATTTTATTAAATGCCACAAAACCCTAAACTTGTGAAGAAGAAGCTCAAATTCCTTCATCTTTATTTAACAAAAGGTTTTGTACTTGAGAGTTTATCATTTTCCACTGGAAAAGGTTAGTTTTATCTAAATTATGTACTTAACTATCTTGAAATAATAGAAGGTGAATTAAATGCTTCATTTATATGTTTCCCATTAGGGTTTGAGATTAGCTAGTGTTATGATTATTGTTGAATGGATCCTCATGTGTTGCCTTTTAATTTACGTTTAGGATAATTGATCGAGATGAACTAATTGGTAATGATCTTAAAAAATCACCTGAGTACATGCCATTGATTGAATAATTTATTTCGTTGGCATACAGAGCAAACCACCACCTCCTCCAAATCACCTGTGTAAAAAAATAAAATAAAAATTGGACATGCATGGATTTAGTTGTACTTCATTATCTTGGGAAAAAAATTCTCTTATCATCATAAAGGTTGTCCAGTAACTCATTACCAGTTGATAGCTTTTCATTCAAAAATTTAATCAATTTGTTCACACTGATGTCGCTCCATGAACCAACAACTTTCATGCTGACCACCTCTATAAAACAACCGAGATACAATTGTTTATCTATATTTGAATTCATCCACTACCTCCTTACACATATTGACCAAATTTACATCACCAAAACACTCTCCATTACTACCAACGACTACTTCTGAAGGTGTTATTTAAACATGAATAGTCCACACCAAATATCTTTTGAGAAGCATTTTTTTTACAAATAAAGTTTCAACAAATCCTTATCACCAGTCCAGTTCCAATTTTTTCTATCACGAAATGGGCATAGGATTTGCTGAAAGACCAAAGGAACACTCAAGAAACTCATGGACAAAACCAACAAATTCTTCGCTCACCCTACTAACATTTCCATACATGTGTTTAGTTACACCTCTCTATGAGACAATACATCTCTACAAGTTTATGGATATGCAAATATTATAGTTTCACAAAATGTATACTTTATGCTAGAACCCATTACAATACATACAGAGTAAATCATTCGAACAAATACTGAATGAAAATCACACCCTACAATATCACAATTATATGTATGACATTAACTACATCAACATATCCACCAATAAATTTATTCCATGAATTTTATTCAATATACATTCTCATGAACCTACCAAGAAATTCAATATATCACCAAACAATATCAACCTCAATCTATCATTGCTACAAATTTTAATAAAACTAATGTTACCTTTTACGGTTTTCATGGGAGTGAAATTCAATGCTTACTTCCTAAAAAAAAGCCACTAATGAATCCAAACTACCAAACCCCTTAGCATTTTCCCACAAAAAATGGGCATGTGAGCCTTTAATGAACATCTAGCATTGGGATATTGTCATATCAACCAGTTCTACCCAATCTTTTCCATATATAGCACTGGTACATTACATCGATGTAAACAATTAAATCGTGTTATAATCATGAACACGGCGATATAATCGATCAGGTTGAAGCAAAAAGGAGGAAAATGAGGGAAGAAAGAGGAAAGAGATTAGAAGTATGTTTGGTGGAAATTTTCATTCTTCGCTTCTTAAAAGAAAATTATGGCAAAAAATATACTGAACTAAATTGAAATAAATATAAACATACTGAATTGAACTGAACTAAAATGAATTGAACTGAAATAAACATAAGAGAAAATTGTTTTTATAACCCTATCGGCTTCACATTAGTGCCAATATAACCTTTTGATAATTGAAAGTGCAAATATAATCTCTAGATAGTTGATGTAAGAGCAATTTTACCCATTCTGACAGTTTAAGGCCAGATTTGATTGAAAAGACAATTTTACCCCTCTGGGAAAAATTAAATAGAGAAGGAAATTACATTTTTACCCTCCAAAACCCCTCCTTCACCACCATTCTTTCTTTCTCCTTCTCTAATGTGTCTTCACTTTACATTGAAGGCCAGAAACTTTGAGGGTTATATTGGCAGTGGCAACCCGTGTATAGAGGGTGGAAGGTAGTGGTGACGCTAGGGTTCGCGGCGGGGAACGTTGAGTGGCGAGGTGGTGGCGCTAGGGTTTCAGTGGCGGGTTGGGCAT
>JAULKJ010310156.1:0-11005 GCA_032355405.1 Rubia balearica | reverse complement strand
ATATCACTTTTTATTGGCTGTTATTATGCGTAGGTAAGCCTGTTAACGATCAAATATTTTCTTGAACAACGTGATAAGAATTGTGGTGCAAATAGATTTGGAACAGAGGGAGGTTGAGAATCCTAGCATTGAGAAATCTTAAAGCCATGTAATATCTCAACTTCTTCTGGGTGTGAAATAACTTCCTAATTTCGTTATGAATACAGCACAATCAACTTCCAATTTCTTTTGATTCTTATTTTTAAAATGCTTCATTCATTCTAATCCATCATACATATAACTCTTTTCTCTATATTTGTTTTCATTCTCTTCACTATTCTTCTCCACTCATTTGCATTCTCCTTAATATTTGTGTAAGTATGGCATATGAATATCATAAACAATTTCGGGAAGTTTTCTTTTGGGTTAAGCTAGGGCAATCAGTTGATCAATCATTCCACACTTATTAATTTTTGCATTGTTGGCAAGTTATGAAGCTAAATTTGTTGATCTTTGTTGGGATAAAATGTCTAATTGTGCAACTAATGAGAGAGACAAATCACCATCAAAACAAGTGGTGTGGAGAGGTGGGGGCTCCCCTACCTTTTATCCCAACACATGAAAATATGGCTTTCTTGTCACAAAATAAGTTTTAAGTGGCTTCTATTGGTGCTTGGGGACATGAAAAATTATCCTCCATTTTGGAACCATTCCTCATGCAGTGGTTGCCCATTCTCTTCCCCATACATCTACTTTCCCAATAAACCACACAACCGAAAAAGAAGCCATTTCTGCATTTTTTTAATCTCTGAGGAGGAACTAATAAATGAACCAGAACTGTCCAAATCTCTACCAAGATATGTGTTCAGTTTGGCACTACTCGTATGTATATACAGAAATTGTAACGTTGTTAATTTGAACTGAGAATAAGAATAGTAACTCCGGTCTTAAAAGAAAATGACATGTTATCCATATTAAAGTTGAGACAAAATGCGTTCACATGAACGTGAGTCACAAATTAAGGAGTTTTCACGTTACATTACTGCTTGCTTTGTAATGATAAAATAGATGAGAAGCCGGCTCATCATTTCATACACTATGAGTTACACAAAAAAGGCATTCCAAGAACTGGAAATTTCTCCGTTCAATGATCTGAGAGGTGTAAGAAGATTTTGCTACTACGGTTACAACATGAAAATTCAGACTGATGGTTGCGGCTTGCTATAACATTTGATTGGAAAGAAATAGAAAATGCTTTGGAAACAAGTCATTGAATACCCAAAAACTATGTATTTTGATCAGGAATGATTTTTTGTTTAAAACTTAATGATGTAATAGGCAGTAATAGATGAAAATCAGGTGAGCAACTTTGTAAGGGATGGTTCAGTTCTTGAAAAAAATTAAATCGCAGTTCCATCAAAATGCTTCTGTATCTTCTAATTCTATGATAAGTGCATATAAAATTTTCAAAATTTTGAAAGTACAAATATACCCCTTGACCAATATTGACTCAAAACTCAAAATCTTGATGCTGGAGACCGGCATTGACTAGACTGAAAATGACCAAAATACCCCTATTATATTTTCAATATAGTTTTGCACTATTTTACCCTTGAAGTGGACCCCATCATTTGAACATAAACAAGAATTTCAGGATCAGGGTAATATCTGCACTTATTTTATAACGTGGGGGTCGGATAAACATTTTTTTATAAGTGTCAATTGTGTGCAGAGACATAATACATTATAAGTAGAGTCCAGTCAAGTGGTAAAATAACCCTAATTTTAAGCTGAAAGAACCAATCTAACCCTGTAAAATGAGAAAGTGCCAAAATAACCCTAATCTTTTGATGTATGTGCCAATATAAACCTAGATGTCATTGGCTTCGATTGTCATCAAAATTTTTTACCAGAAATCATGGAAATGACCATTTTGCCCCTGAATTTAAAAAATAACAGAAAAAGACAGTGTTGCCTGTGAATTTTGGCTTTCCCTGATCTTTCTTTCCCTGCACCACCACCACCCAAACGAGGCCATCGATGACGTCACCCAACCTCGAAAATCTTGCCCGGAGAACAGCCAGAACCCTCCTCCCCTACATCATCAACTACGCCACCACCCAAGTGCCATCCAATGGGCCCTAAAAGGTCTCCATCATCGTCAACCCTTGCATCACTAACTATGATCAACGGTGGCCTCGATGGGATCCACTTCTTCAGTAGGAGAGTTGCAGAGGCTGTGCTAATGTCTACCACTCCTCTGGTACTACCATCCGTTGTTGAATCAATATATTCATCTGACCCATCCTGCAAGAATTTCCCATTATTATAAGGACAATATATTACCTCACCTATTGCAAAAGATAACAATAAAGTAATCGTGTTACCTTCAATAGTTTGTCTAGCTCAATATATAGCTGCTTATCTGGCAGTTCACGCAGACCAGTAAGATCCACATAGGATGGTACCAACAACCATAAGCCATAGTAATTCAGCTACACTTTTCCGGTAGGAGAAGATGCTTGTTTTTTTCCTTTCTGTTTTATTGTTTTTTTGCTGTTAAGGAGAAGTAGAAAAAGAAAAATAATTTAGATTCTAGGAGTAAGGGCATTTTTGTCATTTTGGGTCCGATCAACAGGCCAATTTGCGAGTTAACGCCGAATTTAGGCCTGAAAGTTATATCGGCACATTTTATCATAAAGGTAGGGTTAGTTTGACACTTTTTTGTTTTGTAAGGTCATATTCGCACTTTCAGCCTAAAGGTAGGGTTATAAATGCATTTTACCCTTATAAGTAATTTCTGGTCCAGGAAAAAAATAGAAAAATATCAACTATACAAAAGAGTCTGATACGTCTACTATATTCATCATTGAACAAATAACATTTTCCATAACTACTATGTCAGAATAATGGTGCAACTAACCAACCTAATTATCTAAACCCAATGATATCTACAGTCAAAACACCTGGGTTTATTCGCTTTTTTAATCACCATCATCATCATCATCATCATCTCCAAAGCTGAAAGCAGCAACATCAGCTACAATTGTCTTGATATCCCAGGACTACCATTAACCCTCATTTATGTAGGCGTACTTGATTCCTTCCTCGTAAATATCACTGCACATAAAATTTGAACACATCCAAACTGCATCAACGCAAAAATACAAACGATAAAATGAAAATAATGAAAATAAACATGATATATCGAGGAATCATAATCATATTCAATCGTTGCATTCCTAACCAGTTTCCATTGAATGCAAAAAACTAACATCAAAGTAACAAATTAGCTCAAAAACACAACACAACCTCGCAGCTAAACCTTCAATGCAAACATGCAATCAAACTTATCACACCCATAGGTGCCAATGGATACAGCGCATCATACACAATGTACCTAACAAAACCAAGATATTCGATGAAAACAGGAAAAACAAAAACACACGGACACACACTAAAATTAGTGGAATAACATTGCAAAACAGAATTCTAACATTTGATATAATAGGGGCATAAAAGATTAAGCAATGTAAGCCGACCATTCAACACGATGCTCTTGCATTCATACCCAATCCGCTCTTTCTGAAAAACTAATTCTTCCGTTATATGAACTTTGATTTTTCGAAGGTTAACAATGTGTGCGTAGAAATCAGAATTATACGATCGTTATTATGATGAGAGAGTGAGTGAGTAGAGTATATCGATAGCGAGGGGACAGTGAGTGAACAAGTAATTGAGTAGTTCGAATATGAGCGGAGGCACTTGGTGCCATGACGACCGGAGAGGTTGAATTACAATGGCATCAAGGAAGCGATTGGGTGATGCTAGTTTGTCCAAGGAACGACCAAGGTTATTTTTGCATTTTCATAAAAACTTGGAGTTAGATTTACACTTATAAAAGAATTGAGGTGTATAAAAGCACATTTTTCAAAATTGTATCAGGCTAAGGTACTGTAGTTGAAAGTGGCAAATCCGTCATTTCTTTTTAATCTAATCTGACTAAATTTTCACGTGAGACCAGAGCTACGTTTACACTTTCGAATAATAGGGGGTTATCTTTGCACCAATTAAAAACTTTGGGTATAATGTCACATTTTCTATGATTAAATAAAATTAAATGTGCTTAAGGAAAATATAAAAAATATTTAAAAATCACTTCTTATTAAGAATTCTATCGTAATATATGAATTATTATAATTTTAAATAAATATTGAAATGACGACTTCCAAGTAGACCAATAAATTTTACAAAAGAGGGCTAAAGATTAAAGTGAGACCTTTGTGGCTCCTCCACATGCATTTCTTGATTTTTTTGTGGAAATTCTAGATGTCATAAATGTATTAAATAAATTTAATAATAATAAAGTATTTAAGAACGATTTCTTAGTAATGACCGAGAAATTCTATCATGGAGGTTAACGATTTTAAGTGAGATCAATTGTGACCCCTCCACAAGTCTTTCCTTGAAATTTTAAGGAAATTCTAGAGAAGTGTTATATCCATAAATCAATATAAACATGCTAATCAATAATTTATACCTAGTTGCAAATTCAAGCTCAACCACGATTTTTGTTGATTGTAGCCACATAGTATCCAAGCGTGTTGATCACTCGTAACTGCACAATCGTCTGAACTCCAATGTATTCACACGATCTGTACTAGAAATATGAAAAGGATAGATGGATATATAGATGGAAACTCCCTCCGTCCCACTAGTATTGGCAAAATATTATTTTCACGATTTTCAATAATCATGTTTGACCATCAATAACTCTAGCTACATATACCAATTCCGTATAAAATTTGATATTTAGAAAATATATGTTAAAATTAATTCAACAATATATCACATGATATATTTATTATGTGTATATTAATTTATATTTATGGTCAAAGTTGGAAATTTTGACTTTGAAAAAGTAAATATGCCATTACTGGTGGGACGGAGGGAGTAGGATTTACTGTGCAATTATTGTAAGTTTCATTTAGCATGATTTTTTTAATATATGTTAATAAATATAGGGATCTACTGTACAATTATCAAAATACTATGTATCACACACAAAAATTAGATTTTTCATTTTTTTCCGATCGAAAACCTGTAACCGCCACCAAATGCCAACGCTCTTCCACTGTGATTTTTTTTCTTCCGCCGTACTTCTTCTTCTAGTTCGCTCCGAAGCGGTGATCGAGATAGAGATCGAAGTTTCGCAGGAGTTGAGCTCCTACGATCTCGGTCGATCGACATTTTCTGGCAGCAGAGGGCATTTTGATCAATGGCGGTGCGATTGAAGTTACCAGAGTCAAACAGCGATGAGGTGAACGACAAACGGTTTGCAGAGGTAGGGCTTTGCAGCGGGGGCGCTAGCGTTTGCAAATTCGAACAGAGATGCGACGGTGATGAGGCGATAGCGATGAGGCAATGGCGAAGGCGGCAAGGATGAAGAAGAACGGTGCTGAGATGCACGAGCCGAAAGGACGGGATGACTCGCACGCGAGATTAATGATTGTCGGAGGAGGCAAACGGCGACGACGACGACGGAGGCAGGGGCGGATGACGACGGCAACAACGCCAGAGACGGACGACTGAGGTTCTGCTTCTGAGAGGTGAGGTTTAATTTTGTGTTCTATTTTTTTCTAAGACTTTTGTGTTGTTTAAAATTATTTGATTGATTATATGATTAGTAAAGGTTCTTTGGTGTAGTGGTTAGTATATAGTCTCCCGAGGTTAGTGACATGGGCTTGAATCCCACTAAAACCTTCTTTTTAAATTTTTTTTATGTTGTTGAGGTTAATTTTTAACGTTTTTGGTCGAGGTTTGTGGGTTTTTTCCTCTCATGTTGATATTTTTCATTATTCGCTTGAGGTTTATTTGATATAAGTTGATGTTTTGTAGTTTATTTGGGCGATATGGATTGATATTTATATTTTTTTAAAACAAAAATCTCATGTTGATATTTTCCATTTTCAGACTGTGGTTTAGGTGATAGGAGTTGATGTTTATAGTGTCATTTTTCTCATGTTGATTTTTTTTTTCATTTTTTGGCTGAGGTTTAGGCGATAGAAGTTAATGTTTTTAGTGTCTTTTTTATCATGTTGATGTTTTCATTTTCCGAAAGAGGTTTAGGCGTTACGAGTTGATGTTTGTAGTTTTTGGGTGATATAGGTTGATATTTTTAGTTGCTTTTTAACATAAAAAATTGTTGATTTTTTATGATTTTCATAGTGAATAGTTTATAATGTTGAACTTACGTACCTTTTCTGATGATGTTTTTACTCTTTTTTCCCCCTCACATGTTGTTGTTTTAAATTTTTCGGGTGAGTTTTAGTTGATATGAGTCGATATTTTGTAGTTTTTTGGGTTATATGGGTTGATATTTTTAGCTTTTGTTTAATCTCATGTTGATATTTTCCATTTTCTAGGGGAGTTTTAGGTGATAGGAATTGGTGTTTTGTAGTGTTTTTTTCTCATGTTGACGTTTTTCTTTTTCGGGTGAAGTGTAGGTGATAGGAATTGATATTTTTAGCTTTTGGGTGATATAGATTGATGTTTGTATCTTTTTTTAAATGATATTTTAAACTTTGTTGATTTTTTAATGATTTTCAGTTAATGATTGTTGATGTTTTTAGATATTCAATTTATGATGTTTATGATTTTCAGTTGATGATGTTTTGTTAGTTGTATTTGATATTTTTTCCAGTTTTTTGTTTATTTTATTTTTTATATTTTTCGTTGCAATTTTTAAGTCGATATTTTGTGATTTTCTGTTGATATTTTGCTAGTTGTAACTGATGTTTATGATTTTCAGTTCGAGGATCATATTATTTTTTGCATTTTAAAAATATTATTGAAATATTTTTTAGAATTTCTTTTTGCAAATTGCAGCTAACAGAAAATTATGGGGGGAATTGAACAAAGCAGTCTCCGGAAAAATATTAGAGATATGTCATTGTAAAAATATTATATATAGATCCTTGTAAAATTATTAGAAATAAGTCAATGAAGCTAAAATAGAGCTAGAATTACATAAAAGCTCATGTCTAAAGTTTAACTTGTGAAACCATCTCAAATATTATATCCCACGATTGATTCTCAATACAATATTAGAAACATTTATTTATACTCGAACACGAAATAACATAATTTCCAACATCGAATAGATGGATATTAGATTAGGCTTTAAATAATCCAGCTTTCATATAGGTACTTCATTGTAATAAGTAAAAATAAATATCAAATTATCTTATTAATCAATCATATTTATTATAAAATTATCATCTTCAACGGTTAGTCGGTCTAAAACAAGACTTTGTAAATCAAGAAAGTGGGACTTTTAAAGAAAATATTGTTGCACATATATTGATTATATCATGTGAATTTAAATATAGAAAGTTAAACAAGCAAATAATACATGCAAGTTTATAATACAACTTGAACATTGATAAAAAAAAATTCTTCTTCTTTCTCTTTCTCTCTAACGATCTATGTCTCTTCACTGATAACGGCTATAACTGTCAAATTCCTACCGGCGTCAATGGCTACCATTCCCTTTTAGATGTCCTTCAATCCAAAACAAAAACTCAACCCCTCAATGCTTCCCTTCCCAATAATCATGATTTTAATCCAAAGACTCAACACCTGGGAGAAGTTTCTGTTCTTCACAGCGATGGCGGAATTCAATCTCTGGCTGAGCACTACTCCAACGCACTGATTGGGAAATACTTGAAGGGGAAATTAACTATGGAACAACTACAGGATTCCTTCAAGACTGCAGGATTCAACAGAAAGTACCAACTGGGAGCTCTAGACTATAAGCACGTTTTGATCCGGTTTGAAGAAGCCCAGGACTACCAGTGGTGTTGGCTAAAGGGCGTCTGGAGCTTTAATGGCGCAATTATCAAAATCCTTAAGTGGACTCCAGATTTCTTCCCCAACACTGAATCCTCAATCGTCCTGGTTTGGGTAACAATTAGAAACCCTCCTCTATATTACTATAATATTGTTGTCATTACTGCAATTGGAAATACTCTAGGTTTCTATATATAAAAAGATGTTGCAACTGAGCTTTTAACTAGACCATCTGCTATTAAAATCTGTCTTGAAATAGATTTGATTAAGCCTATTAAGCACACAATTATATTAGGGTCTTTATCTGCTAACAAAAAGTTCAATGTTGAATATGAGGACCTCCCAGATTATTATCAACACTGCTCTAAGATAGGTCATACTTTGAACAATTGTAGAATTTTGAATCCCAGCCTGAACCAACCTACTTGGAATCGTACTGGACACTGCTTTGATGATGCTCCTTCTAAAATAATCTCAAATAAGCAAGTTACATCTAAGCATGTAATGGACTCCTTTGAAGTTACAACAAATGTCACTCATGTTCCTAAAACTAACCTTCTTACTGACACTAATCCAGCCTCACTAATTGCTTTCACCAACCCTACAAACAATCACAACTTGTACAGAGCCAAATCAATCTTCCCTCAACCCAAAAATCCCAGCCTTAATAATTCACCTTTACAGAATACTCATTCAAGCCCTACCAAAAAGTCCAGCCTTAGCCAAACACCACCACAGACTAAAACTATCCATTCTAGCCCCATCTTTTCCAACAATCTACCCCAATCTCCCTAAATAGCTCCCCTGACCCTTCACTTCTCATCACTGATAAGCTTAAACCAAGATCATGTTATGCCAAAGATGATAACCATATCATCTCAGGTAAGAATACCCAATTTTTTTCACCACTGTATGATGCTAATAAACTTGATCACTCCCAGGATAGACATTTATCCAACAGATTCATTCCATTGACTCAAATGGATAAAGCATACTCAATGGATCAGGCTTCCAGTACTGCTGTAGTAAGCTCAGATGTTCAGGTAAGTCCTAAACATGTATCCTCCTTTCACAAGCCTCTAAACATTCCAGTAGGTAAAAACAAACCTAAAAAATCTAATTATTTCACACAACTTAACAAAATGACACTTAGGTCATCAACTAGAAGCTCAAAATCAAGTGAATTATGAATTGTACAACCTCTAAGCTGAGATTTCTAACCTGGAATATTAGAGGCATGGATACTTCTATTTTAAGACTTAAGAGTTTAATTAGAAAGCATAACTTCCATTTACTGTGCATCATAGAACCTATGCATGATAATAACTCCTGTAACAATTATATGCTTGATCTTGGTTTTTCTAATTTTATTAACTTTGATACTGGTCAAATTTGGCTATTATAGAAGGATAATATTCAGGTTAATCTCAATATTTATCATCAACAGTTCCTCTTTGTTCAAATTTCTAGTCCACTGCTAAATATTTCTATGGATGCTATATTTATCTATGAACTAAGAACTAGAATAGAAAGACTATCTCTATGGTCTTATTTGTTGTCCTTTTAGACCTCAAATGCCTTACTCATTGGTGATTTTAATGCTATTACTTCTGTTTTTGAATATAGAGGTTCAACTAACCCTAATAAAGCCAACATTTTTTTAAAAATTTTAATCAATTTATTAATAACAAAGAGCTACAAGAAATTAATACAGTAGGTAATATGCTTACATGGTCCAATTTAAGGCTAAAGAAACCAACATCAAAAAGATTGGATAGGGAGTTTATGCTCAGCTGATTGGATGACTAACTTCCCTGATTCCTCCATTCATATTCTAAATAGACAGACATCCGATCATGCCCCCATGTCTTTATCTATAGCTTCCTCTACACCATCAATTCCTAAATCCTTCAGGTTTATTAATGCATGGTATAATAGAGCTGATTCCAACCCTCTAATAAAGTTTAACTGGGAAATCCCAATACCCTAAACAAGTATGCTGGGTTTTAACCTCAAATTGGTTAGGCTTAAAAAGGCGATTAAAACATGGAATAATTAACCTCTGGAAATATTGAAACAAATGTTAATAAGGCAGAAGAGAATATCCGAATTGCTGAAATACAGTATGATCAGTATCATACTCAGCTTACTTTAATTGAGCTTAACAAATGTATGTCAGATTTAATAAGAGCTCTTAAAGAACAAAAACAATTTTGGAAACCGAAATCTAAGGTTAAATGGTTAAATCAAGGAGATGATTACACAGAATACTTTCATAACATAGTTAAGGAAAGAAGGGGTAGATTACAGATCACTAAAATTAAGAACTCTCAAGGGTTTTGGTTAGATAATATGGAACTAATTGAACAGGAAGTTGTTAACTTCTATAGGAAGTTACTAAGTGAAGAGCCTAATCCATCTGTAGGAAAGTACTATTCTAATTTCCTAGGCCAAATTCCCACGTTTATTAATTCTGAGACAATAGGAAATTATTGCAACCTATTGGTATGGAAGAACTAAAACAGATTGTACTCAGTTTAAATAAGAATAGCAGCCCAGGACCTGATGGTTTTACTGCTATCTTTTTAATAAATCCTGGGATATCATTTCATGGGATCTTCTATTAGCTGCAAATGATTTTCTATCATCTTCTACTGCTCCAAATAGAATTAGCAGTACTTGGATAACAATTATTCCAAAAAAACCTACATCTTCCTCTTTTAATGACTTTAGACCTATCTCATTATAAAATGTCACTAATAGGATCTTTTCTAAACTCATTACAGAGAGGATTAAGCCAGTCAAGAATAAATATATTTCCCCTAATCAATCTACTTTTTTGAAAAATAAGTATATCTCAGATAATGTCATTTTCCTCCAAGAAATGGTTAAATTTCTAGGCAATAAATGAAGATCACCAAATTGTATCATCAAACTTGATTTAATGAAAGCTTTTGATAGAGTTAGTTGGATTTTTCTCAATTATATTCTTCTTGATTTTGGATTTCATGGACAGTTTGTACGTACATCCTTAAGAATATATCAAATGCTTCTTTTTCTGTTTTAATCAATGGGAAGCCTGTAGGATTTTTCAAATCAATAAGAGGTATGAAACAAGGTGACCCTCTCTCTCCTTTCTCAAGAGCACTGATTTTCATTTTTCACAATAAAGGAT
>JAULKJ010310146.1:0-11005 GCA_032355405.1 Rubia balearica | reverse complement strand
CAAAACATATCATATGACAATAATCTTACACATATATTAAGAGAATTTAATGGTTAAAATTTGTTTAGTTTGACCTCAGAAAGTCAAATTCGGAACTTAATAGTGGGACGAAGGGAGTATTCAATTTGCACACAAATACACTTATGGAGTCAATCAATGTTGTGGCGATTCAGATGGCAAACAAGATTCAAAGGAGAAAGATGATGAACCAGATGTTGAGTATGTTCCAATACAGGCTACTCCACCAAATGATGAACCAGATGTTGGAACACAGGAACAAGCTGATGGTCATCCGTTGTTTGAAGAGCATGTTGGAATACACTCCCCCACACCCAGTCCGTATGTTCCAACACAGGAGATACCAGAACCGATATCGAGAAGAACCCGATCTATTCCTAGAGTGAATTGTCGTGAACTTGCTAGATTGCAATGTTTTATATCACTCATTGAGCCAAATAATTACAAGGAAGCATTACTTGACGAATACTGGATTGCGGCAATGCAAGAAGAACTCGAATAGTTTGAACGCAATGATGTGTGGTATCTTACTCTTTGTCCAAAAGAAGTTAATGTAATTGGTACAAAATGGATCTTTAAGAACAAATCGGATGTTGATGGGCATATTACTCACAACAAAGCTAGATTGGTGGGACAAGGATATACTGAAGTTGAAGGTGTCGACTTTGATGAAACTTTTGCACCAGGTGCCAGGTTAGAATCCATTCACATCTTGCTTGCTATTGCTTGCACAATGAATTTTACATTACATCAGATGGATGTGAAAAGTTCCTTCCTGAATGGAGTGGTAAATGAGGAAGTATATGTTGAGCAACCTAAAGGGTTTGAAGATCCTCATCATCCGCATCAAGTGTATCGACTTAAGAAGCCACTTTATGGTTTGAAACAAGTACCTAGAGCATGGTATGAATGACTGACTAACTTTCTACTTAAGAAAGGTTATCTCCGAGGGGGAGTAGATCCTACATTGTTTGTGCTCACGAAATCATCCAAGTTTTTGATTGCTCAAATCTATGTGGATGACATTATTTTTGGTTCTACTTCACCATCTATGGTAAAGGATTAGTAGTTTATGGTCTTCAAATTAGACGGATAATAGGGCTTTATTTTATAAATGGTCAAACCATATAGAGAAACCTTTCTCAGATATAACAATCACACAATTTATCACACACAAAGATTTATACTTGACAACCCTAGAGCCCCACTTGGCTGCTATAGATTTTTAATTTATTCCAGGCGGTATATTTAACATCTAATCACGGTGATAAGATGATCTGATAATCGGCAAACACATAATCCTTTTCCAGCAAGGCAGCATATCATAATTTCACAAACAAAAGGCCAGTAGTTCAATCTCTGAATAAGATTTGGAATTCCAAAATATCAGGGAAGATGTCTAATTCAATGTGAAAAGTCAGGAATGGAATACTTCCATTCGATAATATACTGATACATAGAGGTTTTTCAATAGCCTCCATATGCATAAATTGTAATAACTGTGATTCATTACAACACTTCTTTAACTCCTGTGAGATCACTAAAAAATCTTGGACTCTTCTTTGTAGATCAATAGGAATCAAGGACTTAAACTTTACAAATCGATGGGATATGAAATCTTCTTATACCTAACTTTTCATGGTAACTCAAAGGTACATAATAAGTTAGACTCTTCTCAATAGTCACCATATGGAATCTGTGGAAGATGAGAAATAAATGGTATGAAACTGTTAACTAGAACTGGGGAACTCTTTTTAAAAATATTATAAATTAGGTTAGGGATATACTTGTAGCCAAACCTCTATGTGCTAATCCTAAAGATAAAAGATATTGGAAAACAAAAGGTTGTGCTCTATTCTTTGAAAAGAATTTTAGGAAACTTGAACTAATCTCTTGGCCTAAATCACTTAGGAAGTTTAAAATAATTTGGATGCATTATGGAAGAAGCACACTTCAGACAGGTTTGACTTGTACAGTGAGGGATAAATAAGAAAATTTTACCAAAACTTCCACAGCCCTTAGCTTAGCCATAATTCCCATGCACTTTTAACTCTTAGAAGTACACTTGGGGATCAAAGAAGCCAGGAAATTGGGAAGGGTAATGGATCAAATAGAATAAGACTATTAAAGGGCCATAAACTGCATTCACAACACCGACAATGCTCTTGGAACCTATACTCTCTCTCCTACAATCTTAGAGTAGCAATGGAGAGGTATAATCCCATATTGAACTTCACAAAAAGGGAGGGAAATAAGGCTGCAGATTTCCTATCCGAAGAAGCTAAGAACTACCCTAATTAAGAACTGAAATGGGAGGACTTAAAGCCAAAATTGAATAGAATTACCCTGATCTCATATTTTAACAGCACACAGCCTCAGCAAAATTCTATAATTGTGCATAATCATGAGCTTAATACTCTCAAAATTCTTTGAACTTGCACTAATATGATAACCAGCCAATCACTTCCTCTTTTCACTAAACTAACGTGCTGAACTTATTTGTCTTTGACTATGGTCATGCTATTTTTAGAATTCATAAATGATTGATAAGTTATGTTCTTTAAATGATTGAATCTTTTTAATAGTTCAATAATCTTGTTAAGAAGTCATGTTCATGATCAGAATCTAGTTGCTGCTGATATGTCCTATTACCGAATCTCATCTGTTTTGTGCAATAGAAATACATCTGTGATGTGCTCAGTCTCTTTGCTTTTCTTTAAACCCTCATATTGATTTATCAACCATTTTTTGTATATGAGTGATCAATGTTCAGGATAAAAGTTATCGAGGTAAATGTGTAGTTAATGTGTTGTTGGGATTAGAATGAAGAGAATATTTTAACCCAAATTTTCTTCTGCTAATCACTAAATGAAGAAAATTATTTCAAAATGATCTTAGTTCTATTTATTAAAGAATCTGTGAATGAATAATGGAACTTCTGTTTCAATCTAAACTTTCTTTCTAAACCTCTGAATGTGGAATAATTGTTTCAGTTCTCATTTGGAAATATGAACACCTCAGCTGCTAATAAGCATACTTCTCATTTGCAAGAAATATAGTGAAGACACAAGGTAAATAGACTCATCATCACCATACACATCCCAAAAATATACCAGGTGGCTCATTTTCTACACTGGAAGAGTTTCCTTTTTTGTATTTGAAAGGATTTAGCCAAATTATTATCCCTTTGTCTGAATAGCTTTTCCATGACCTTTGAAAATACAATTGGCATGGTCTTATTGGATATTTGGCCCGAGCTCGACTAACACATGAGTTAGAGGTCGACTACAGAAAACATATCCAAATAGACCACCGATGTATAGGTTCTTAGATAACAGAAAAACAAAACACATCTTATGTATTGATTATCATTTTATTGAATTACTTTCGGTAGGGGGAACCCAATATAACTCCCCCATCCACCATTGTTTTTTTTATAAAGTTAGTTGATAAAGAAAATAAACTCAACAATTAAAAATTGACAGGATACATTCATTTATCTCAAAACCAACATACCTCCTTAATTTACGGAAGATCATTTATCATTCTCATGAGCTTCCTAGTTGTCATAACGTGTCCAAGTGGCCAACTGACACTTATTTTTCAGCTTTATTTTATTGATTCCACATCAACAACCGGTGCTTCTTAGTTGCCCATAAACATATATTCAACCTTTTGAGTCCCTAACATTGTACAATCCCAATCCCACCAATCCACATATAATTTTAATTTTCAATCCTTATATCAACCACCACAAGAATAAAGCCCAATCATAGTTGACCATCACCGATGGATGATCAAGATGGTTCACCTTCATCAACTATACAATCCCGAATGGTGGATATAAAAGGATTCTAGTTATTCAGGGCCAAACACAATAATCTTGCCAGAATGCACCGGGTGGTGAAGAGCTGTCAAATGGCCGGATTTATTTGTTCCCTTTTCGGGAGATTCTTTATTTTTATGTTGGTGGTGGTGGTGATGATGATGTGTATGTGTGATATCTGGTATTGAGGATAATGATAGTGTGCGGGGTTTGGTGTTAGTGATGATTAAAATGCATCAGTAGATGATTTAGGTGGCTAGAGCTCTTTGTTACATTTAGAATTAAGGAGCTTCATTTTAGAACCATTTTTAGCGCAGTTCACATTTTTCTAGTAATGAGATGATGGAATATTGAGTCCCAAACGTTGTTAAAATTTTAAATGCTTTCATTAGGCCGGAGTCACATACCTTATTAATATTATAACCATTTTCATTTGGTAGCTCCTCCACAAATGGATAATGCATGAAATTGTAAGTTGACTCAATAGTCAACGGTAATATGACTAAAGGTAGAATTAATTAAGCTCTTCCTTCACCCAACAAGAAACAAACATGAAGCCCTTGTTTTTTTTATAATTAAAACAATCCGAGGGGATTGGGGTGACTTTTTTCCCATTAATTGGCTTCCCAAACAACATTAAGATTAATTACAAGAAGAGAGAGTTAGATAAGAAGGAATACAAAATATGGTGAGATTATTAAGAAGAGTTTACTTAGATAGCTTAAACTTCTTAATAGTCTCACTGTCCCCTAAACAACAATAGTAGAGCACTAAATTAATTCTCAGTGGAATGGTCGCTATCTTCCAAAAAGCATGGCTGGTCTTTGTACTCTCTGGAACAAAATACAAGGGCTTTAATTTGAGTGAAAAGTCCAAACCATATGCTTGAGTTGCAAGATGAGAGAAAAACTTGATTATGATGTAACCCCACATGCTAAGGGTTTTTCATGATCCAAGAAGAATAAATACATCTTCATCAAGACAAGTTTATGTGCGATTTTTCGAACCCAAACAATATATTACTTTTACAACATATTCCTACAATCCATGTTATTCATGCTTGAAACAATGTTCCTTGAGATCTAATATGACTCTGATTGATCCTACAATATGAGAAAATTAACAAGACGTCAGTAGCGTCCACTCCCATTTTAATCATTTTGAGTAATCCTGAGAGATGACATTCCCATCTGATCGAATATTAGGAGTGCTTTAGTGCGTTGCTCCAATATTAATTCATTGTATTGAAGGTTAGTTACATAAAGAACTTGTCACATTAGGTGTTTTATACACGATTTACATTTCAAGAGTTGTGGAGATAAATCAAGCATTACTGGCAAAATACGCTTGGAACATACTATAGAAAAAAGATTTGCTATTTGTCTCAACGTTTAAGGAAAGTATTGTAGATAACAAAAACTGTTGCAGTGTAAACAGAAATAAAATGACGCATAGGAATGGAAATATATATTATGGGGAAGAGATTTGCTAAGGCAACATATCAGATGGGAGATACAGTCTGGTATGCAGGTAAGTTTAAAGGATAACTGGATCCATGGATCACAACCAACTAGTAGGCAACCATCAGTGGTAGTTGCACAGGAATACACAAATTTGTCAGTGGATCATTTGATTGATCAGCGGAAGCAATGGTGAATTCCATTAATCAGAAAAAATATATCTAGAGCATATAGTCCAAAGGATATTACAAATATACATATCTAACATAAAAGGGATGCAAGATAGGCTAGTATGGCATTTCATAAATGACGGGCTCTACACAGTGAAATCAGGATACAAAGAACATAGAGGAGATCATGACCAGGGGTATACAGTTTAGGGATATACTACAAAATGGGTAAAGTTCTAGAAGTTAAATATTGCAAGAAAGATACAGATATTCATATAGAGATTGCTCAGAAATGCAGTACATTCAGTAGCTAATCTAAAAATAAGAAAAGCGATTCAAGATTCAACATGTGAACTGTGTAATACCGAGGAAGTAGAAGATACAGAGCACTTAATCTTCAGGTGTCCATTGGTGCAGAGAATTTTGAGGGAATTAACACCAGGCTTCGACTTCACAAGAGGAATACATGTATCTTTTGAAGAATGGTTCTGGAATTGGCTTGATGAACCTCCTGATTTTTTAGGCTGTAATTTTATCAATGCACATCATGTGGCAGATATGGAAACAAAGATTTACAACACTTTCAGCAATAGATAGCCCTACCACATATTTGGGTAAATACAGCGTATACAAATTGGAAATTAGATGGCAACAAATGCACAAGTACGGATGTAGAAGATGTTGACATACCATTGGGTGTCTACACGTGTTTCCCATATGCCATTGTAGGAGCGGTGGAATGAAACACAAATAAGTCGACCTTAAAGTTAGACGGGGCTTTTTGGTGAAAGACGGGTCATGGAACGACAGCATGGCCGATCTTACCAAGTCTGGAGGTGCAAGGTGAAATGGAATCGAAGCATATTCCGGCAGCATCGCTGCTAGCGGTGGAAGCAGTGACTTGCTTGTTAGGGTTAAAAAGGGCGTTAGAAAGATGAGTATTATTCTTGTAGGTATGGTCAGATTGTGCCCAGTTAATCAAGCTTCTAAAGGACATGAATGAATCTCCACCTTTGGAGGCAAAATCAATCATAGATGAGGGTAACTTGTCTTAAATTCAACATCATAAGTTTTAGTAAAGTACCAAGAGTTGTTGTGCAAAATGAATTTAATAGTCAATGGGTTGAAATGTAATAGTGCAGGACTTGTGGATGTAATTTGTACTCATTCATGATATTAATGATATGGTTTACTTTAAAAAAAACTGTCCCCAATCGCTCATATTTGTTCTACGATATAAATTTATAGGGGGAAATTGGGTGGGATTGAGAAAATTTTATATAGGAAATTAATAAATGGGTAGTTAACAGGATCGGGTTTCAAATACCGATTAGTTTTTGGGATTGGATGGGATGACAATGATGTTAATGGGAAATCTTAAACCCAATGGGTACCAATTTATGTTATCCCAATGGGAACCCATCAAATACCCTAGAAATACCCAAAAATTGCCAAAAATCCATATGTAATATCTAACTTAAAATTCACTATAATTAAAAAATTATACATCATTAATGCATGTATAATTCAGTAGCGTAATAGTTTGGTGTTATTGGACAGAACGTCACTCATTCACATGCTTAAATTATATTCTAATATGCCGGTGGACAATAATTTGCATCCTTTCATTTCATTTATGCCAAACTTAAGACCATAAATGAGTCGAACTGAACTCCAACAACCACTAATTTGAGCTCAGCTCGTTTAAAATATTTCGAGCCCGAACTTGGCTCAAACTAATGCAAACCGGTAATATATTGGCTCAATCTCGAGTTTGAGTGAAATTATTTCGACTCAAGTTAGATTTCGAGTGAAATTAATTTGATTTGAGTTCTATTTCGATCTTGAATTTGAACCTTGATTAAATAAAAATTTTCTTTTCATATACATTTTAACATATTTTCTTTAGTATATATATATATTATGTTAGCTCGATAAGTTTGACAAATTTGACAACCAGTAATTAGGGATATGCTCCAGTCCTTCCGATTCCACATTTCCTCCCCGTAATTTCACTTCCGATGCTAAAGAGCCTCTTCTCGAAAGAACTTAAGCCCTCACAAGCAACATCATTAGATACGAGAGTGAAACTAATACATCCAGGGCTTTCCACTATGGATACTAACCCTAGAACTAGAGAGGTAAAGGTATCGGTGCCTTGTGATGACTCTAGAGTTGATATGACCCTAGTCGTTACAAACTACAAATGCTCAATTATCGGGGTAAGCCATGTTTCCCCGGTTAGGAATTTCTATATAGCAACCCTCGGTCTACCGCTCCTAACATATGATCACTCACACAACTAGTTAATTAGAATTAAAGTCTAACCGTCATCTCGGTTCTCTCAAGGTAGATTCAATGCACTCATCTCCCTCGTACTCTCAAGACTGCAATAGCAATAATCCAACATTCCCAAATTAGTATTTTATCATATTACGATATTATACTATGCATGAAATCATGAGTGCATCATAAAACATATCATGGCATAAATCATATATGAATAGAAACCTCAGATCATGCACACTATTCATAAACATTGAAAATTAGGGCAATTTAGAATTTCACAAATTCTAGTCAAGTCATGAATACAAATACAACCGAATAAAATAAACTACTCTATTACAGTTAAATCCATGGAAATAATTGAGTTAAATGCAATGAATCTAAGAACTAAATGAAGGAAAAGGAAGAAGAACCCTAGAGAGAGAATTCTCCTCTTCCTTCCTACCAATCACTCTCTAAAATCTACATTATGGCTACTTGTTTAAACCCTAGGAAGACTGAAGACTCTTATATAGTAGGATAGATGGGCCATGAAAGGTCTGAGATAAAAAAAACCTAGGCAGCCACTCCAGCATGGGCCGAGCCAAATTACACAGGCCGACCAACACAACCCGTGCAATAGTGCACGAGGCATCGACTAGAGCCTTCGTAAATGCCTACTGATCAGACGGGCTATGCTGTTTTGCACGACATGTCTTCTAGAACTCGTGCTACCCAGCCTCTGAGTGCCAGGATGTGCCAAGTTACACGTCTCTTTGGCCGAGCCTTCATTTCTTCGTTCTTCAAGCACAGTCCATTGTTTGGGCACATCTTCCTTGGTGCGATAGATGGCACGGCCCGTGTCACTTCTTTGACTCTTCCAGAATTCATTTTTTTTCTTCAGCACATCTATCAACTACCACTTTTTAACTCGTGGCCTTCAACCTTCTACTATCCTTGCGAATGACTTACACTAAAAAACATCAAATTTCTTACGAGTGATCTATAAATAAGCTCACAAAATAGAATCTAGATGCTCATAAGGACAAAATATCCATTAGACTCAAAATAGGTTACACAATGAAGGATTTAGATACGAAAATAAAAAATGACCATATAAACCCCTTATGATGTAAACCTACATAAATCTAGCCATGTACCAAAAAACACAAAAGAGATGTTAAATACTTCGGAATATACAAGCATCTAATGTCTCATCAGTGCTAGTGAACAGTTTTGGTGTAAACAAAGCTAACTGTTCGCGAACAGCTCGGTCAAATCTCGACTCAAATTCAAATTTGATGGAGTTCGAGCCGAGCTCGTATAGTATTCGAGTTTGAGGTCGAGTTCAACTAATAATGTTCGTTGATATCGTCGAGTTTATCGAGCCAACCTATTATATATATTTAACATTTTAATTAAATATAGTATAATATATTTTATATAAAAATATATAACCTTATATTTATTCAGGCTCAAGGAGGTCAAACTAAATTAATTTCATTCGAGCTCGAGCTCGAATCATGATTTTGCGGGTTTTGTTGAACTCGAACTGAGTTCAAAATATTTTAAACGAGCTCGTTTACGACCTTAATTAGAAGTCTCGTGAAGTTTGAAAAATGTCGGCATAAAAATTGTCACAAAAGAGTAAAAAACTATGCTTAAATGGAGCCTCATTACATTGAATAATGTCTTCATCAAAAGACGGGAATTGGTCGGATATTAAGTGGGTATCATAATTTCCTAATTTTAAATGTGTAAATGAGAATTTTGGGATACCAATCTCATTTCTCATCGTAACCCAATTCTATAAAACTCATTTGATCATAATCCCAAATTTAAAAAATTCACAATAGCGACTTACAATTACGAACGATTGGGTCAACATAAAATTTCATACAATAACATATTAAATGGACTACTATCCCTCTGTCTCGGAGAAATCTGCAGAGGGAGAAAATTTTACTTTAAATTTTAGAAGTGTGAAACGACTAAAATGCTCCCTGCCTTCTATTCTCTGAACATATTCTTCATCTGCTTCGTTCCGCCGCTACGTTTGTCTTCATTTCTGATCCCCCTAAACCCTTCTTCTTCTTCTTTCCAGACCTCCAACCTCCTTCACGAAATCCGGCACCACCAACACCCACCCCGACACTGCAAAACCCACATGGATCTCCCAAAACAGGTCCAAAACTCACCCAAAATTTATGCCGTCTCCAGCCTAGTTGAATATCCCAACCCCTGAATATTCCGAAACTGATCCAAGACTTGGGTTACTAAACTATTTTTTCGGCATGAATATGGACACGAGAATGAAAAGGCTATGATAGGTTTGAAATCCGACGAAAGAGGGAGGTAATCGTTGTGGAAGATTCGAGCCGCCCAAACGAAGAAGAAAGTGTGAATGGGGAAGATAAGAGGTAAAACAAAAGCCGGGGAAGGGTTTCTAAGGACATGAGTTTAGAGTTTCTAATGACGGGTTTCCGGGCTACTCTAATGAGGAATGGTTTCTGAAGTGATATGGGATTTGAAAATGGGTCGGGCCTAAATGTAAATTTTAATGTTTTGGAGGCAATTATGTCTTATAATAAGTCATATGATTCTAAAAATGGAACGTGTGTAGATTTGCCCGAAATAGAATAAAATGGAAAGTGTGCAGACTCGGCATGAACGGAGGGAGTACTAATATCATATAACTACAATGTTTGAGGACCATTTCCGTTAAATTGAGTTGATTGGGGAGTGGAGACCAAAATCATACTCATAACAAATACTCCCTCCGCCCCATTTTAAAATTTTGAATTGTTTTTTTGTACAAATTTAATCAAGTCTATGTGACATCTTTTCAACAGGTGATGACAATATGTCCATATAAATCAAATGAAAGGAAAATTTATGAACACATATTTTTGGCTAAATATAGAAATTTAAGAAATAGGAAGTTATGAATTTAAAGACAAAGAAAGTATCATATACTAGAAATCAAGCTAAACATGCAATAACTACAAAGAGTGAATAAAACATAAACTACGGGACCTTGGGCGCAACTGATTTCCACTTCCAAGCCTCTTATCTATCCTTGAATCCACATCATATTCACTACTTTAACCACTTATGAAAATAAATCTTCTATCCTTCTTTGATAGTAGTTTACAAGAGTGAATTTGATATCTCTTAGTAAACCTCACTAACGAACCCCTTTAGTCGAGACACAGCTAAAGATATCCCATTAATAACATTGAGTATGAAGAATCAACAAGCGAGGT
>JAULKJ010310138.1:0-11005 GCA_032355405.1 Rubia balearica | reverse complement strand
GTCAGATCAGAAATTTTTAAATATTTTTTAAAATCACAACAAACAAAATGTATTAATCAATTAATGGATAAACACACACTTATCACTGAGAATTAAATCTGTACTGTATTGATTCATAATGTGACTGAACAATAGAAACCTTATTTTGAAGGTAAAATTGTTGTTGCTTTCCATACAATCACTTCGACTAAGAAATCTAAAGATAAAATGTTAATGTTTACTGATCAATCACTTGCAGTAAAAATCTTGCACAAAGGCATCTAAACTAACTTGATATTCAATAATGATAGGCATCAGCAAAATCTTCAATAATATCAAGCCAACCCACTACCCCAAATAGTTGGGTTCCGGCTCTTGCTCATCATAATCCAAAAATCTCTGAAAAATTCTTATATAGCAAATCCTATAGACATCGTAAAAACATTCATCCACAAAAATATCAACAAAAATCTGATGAGACAAGCATCTGTCCACAAACGTACGTTTAAGTGTAGGCAGCAACAAAATGATGATGGAAAAAACAACTCAAAACTAATAACCAACAACAACTAAATAATGTAGGCAGCAACAATATATGACTAACTGGGGGCCAAACCCGAGAATAACATTGTACAACAAAAGTGGAAACTGGTAGGAGGAAATAAAAATAAGAACCTACACAGACTCAACGACAACACTACGGCTACAATACGGCTTCACAATGACAACCACTCAATCTTGATTCGCTATTCTCGTTACCACATTGGTCTTTGTTTTGTACCATATTATTCATTATGTATCTCTCTTTTATCCATTTGAGATTTTAGATTAGAATTGTACTAAGCTTCTGGGCACCGCTTGTGATGTAAGCCTCCGGGCATCGCTTGATGTGAAGCCACTTTTTGACAACAATTGGTGTTCAATAGAAAAGGGTCGGTACCCTATAAACCTGATTAATTTTGTTTTAAAATCCTAGTAAAATCCTCAATATAACATTAACCTGTTCATTCTTTGGAAAACTTAATGATCAGATTAGTCCAGCTAATATCTCTCATAATGCACATGCTCACGTTGTTACACCAAATGCACACACATTAAGTTTGCAGCTCAACATTAATTCAAGCCAACAATACACACAAATGGTCACGTTTCTCTGAGCGGAAAGATTAAGGTTTCCACACAAATGGTCACGCAATGACCGTGTTGACTCAGTCCGATCCTCCTCCTTCCGGGATGTTCAATCCTGGACATGAAGACGGTTAGGGTTTAAATGTAGATTTAATGAGTAACGGTAAATTAGACATTTTATAATTTGGGTATATTTTTTAATTAGAAGGGTAGATCGGTCTTTTTCTTCATTTCCAGCCAAAACTACCGTTGACCAAATAGTCAAATTGGTCAAGGTTAGTTTGATACTTTCAAATTTTACAGGGTTATTTTGGCATTTTCATGCGAAATTCTCTTTTATTTTTAAAACACAAAGTCTATTTTAGATCGACTGACGGTTAGACGAGTACATATATTAATTTTACGATCGTAAAATTGAAAGTTGATTTTTTTAATTTGCGACCCCCTTTTCTCTGGATTTGATTTGATTTGATATGAACTGATTTGAACCGAATAGAAAAAAAAATTGAGTACTGAAAATAGTAATAACATGACTAAATAAAACTAAATTTTACCAAATTAAATTTTCACTAAACTGATCTAATTTGATATGAATTAAACTGATTTGAACTGAACTTCTTTGCAGATAAGCTCTGGAGAACAGGAGCTCGTGACCTTGAAAATTTTATTAGCAGCAGTAATTAATCTTGCATGTCTGTACTAAGTGTTCAAGACAAAGAAAATCTCACCTCTAAAAAAAATTCAATCAAAGCGCATAGTAGGTTAAAATATCTCTAATTAAATTATATATTTCAAGTTTTAGTACGGATACAAGATTGATTCTGAAATCATCCACACCCATACAAACTTTTGCTGTTGCATGGAGATAATTCCCCCGATTCTTTAGAATCATATCAGAATTAAAATTAAATAAATCACATCAAAATTAAAAACTTGGTTCACATTCTAGATGGGAGGCGATTAAAGATGACATATCCCGGAAGAAGACGTCGAAGGCACCTAATCAGCTCTTCATAACCTTGAAACAGCTCCGCCATCCTATCAAATGCAACAAGTACACCAATCCTACAATTTCAAAATTTCCAAATTAATATATAAGAAAATGGTAATTAAAACATAATAAAATTCGAGAAAAGATGAAAAAGCCAATCAATCAAACCTTCCATTATTCAAATCTCTCATGATGTTAGAAAACTCTATAAAGTTTTCAGGAGTGTCGCGAAAAGTGAGATACACTAATCGCATGAATGCTGCAGCCTCCTCTCTTGACATGCGATTAGCCATGTTAATATGTTATGAATGGGACGGGGAATAAAACACATCAATATATAAAGGGGGTAAATGACGATAATTAATATGTTTGTTAACTGTTCTGACCAAAATTAATTATTTTTTCTTACAGTTTATTACAGTGGGATTAGCATAATCTGATTTCCAGAATATATGCAAAAGTAGTTAGAAGTTAGAACCAGCGGCTTTCTTGCATAATTCATTAATTGTATGTAAGATTGATTTGAAAGAGCTTGACCACACTCCTAGTATTAAGCAATCTTTCAAAAAAAAGAAGCAATCAATGAAATCTTATTTTCATAACAACCCGAACAAGAAGTGATAATAATTGATAATAAAATATTAATAATATTGAATACATTTTAATTTTGAAAAATAATTTATTTTTGTTGAATTTAATATTAGAGAGATCTGAATTTATTTTGAGTCCGTCTCTTGAAAGACGGTCTTTCTATAAGTTACGGAAAGATCAAGGTTCAAAGTACAAAATAGAAGAAATGAAGATAAAATTTTTGGATTGCATGAATCAGGTTATAAACTTTATAACTACTACACGTTGCATAATAAATTTTAAATATTGCAACTAAAATATTTTTACCTTTAATTATTCTAATTAAACCCGTCTTTCCATAAGTCTATGGAAAGACGGTCTTTCCCTACACTTCGGGCAGAGTCTTTTCTATAAAAAATCTGTCTCCCCTAAATTTATTTGTATCTTTTAGAAAACTTTATCTGCCCTAAATCAACGAAAAAAACCTTTATCTTCCTAAAAGTCTTGGGAAAGACAATGAAAATTTGAGGAAGGTAAGAGGTTTTAGTTTCAATATTAAAAATTTATTATGCAACGTGCAATAGTTATAAATTTACTACCTAATTAAGGCAACTCAAAAGTTGCATCTGGATTTTTTCTAATTTACATTTTAAAATTTGATTTTACCATAACTTATGGAAATACCGTATTTCATGAGACGAACTCTAATACTTATAGTGAAAATTACTTATATAATATTATACATGTATAGAAGCATTCTAATGTTGAGGAAGTTAACTATTAATTAGACCGAATAATGGTAAAACAACTAATGAAAAATTTTGTTTCTAAATTTTTTAGGATTAAATTGCAAATATTTATACATTTTAATATATTTATAAAAAAATTAATGGCAGAAATATCAATAAAATAAATTTGAAAAATTAAATTATCCCATAAATTACATCAATATGTATAAAATGACCTCATCTAATTGTTAATATCTATAAAAAAAATGTGATACAAAATAGAGCTTCATCACAAAATTATTTTATTCTAATTGAAAACGGGAATGGATGGAAGTGGTGGGACCCGTTTGTGTCCATGGGTTGCAATGGTGGTGTTGAACCCTAGCTCCTAAGAGGAGGAGCGGGAAAGTTGATCAGTAGGATTTGAAGATGAGAAGGATGATGTTGTTTTGAGTTTTTTTAATTGATGCGTGTCATATGAAAAAGGTTATTGATGAGTGTCTTATTTATTGCATGGCTGTTTTTTTAAGAGTAGAAATTAATTGTTACGATAACTGAATCAAGAGAAAGCCTATTGTTAACCCGACTAATTGTTAGATCAGCCATAGAAGTAATTTATTTAAATAATTTATAGGGTTAACTTATTACTATTTATATATTACGCTACATTTTAAAGGTTTTTCAGAGTTATAGGTTTTTCGAGACAATAAATAAAAACAAAAATAAAATCACTGGATCAGTTTCATCAATTACAAAATGACCTCACCTAACTATTAGTCGGTCTCAAACAAGATGCAAATAAAAAAAAGTTTAAGGTGCTTTAAATCTTCATGTATTTCGATAGTCGGGTTGAAGATAGACGGATTCAAAATTCATTAGATAGTGCATGGTTGGTGAATAACCACCAACTAATATAGTATAATCAACTATAGTTGGCCTTGAACTATCGTTGAAAGTGTCATATGATGGTTTCGTTGTCTATATTTACGCACTTTTGATGGTAGTTTCGAAGTCGGAGCATGTGTCTCAGGTGCATTAAAGTAGACAGCGGTGGTTTAATTGCAGTCAAAGAAACCCTAAAAAAATATGCACTAAAATATAATCAAGAAACAAGCATTAGAAGTGCACTTCCAACACCTAAACATGTGTCTGGAGTACACTAAAGTTAACAACGATCTAAACATAAGTCTGGAGTACATTAAAGTTAAAAACGACGGTTGAACCTCCGTCTAAGAAATCCTACAAAAAATACTATTTTAAACTTTGGATAGATAAAATGCACGGTTTGGGGATTGCCGAAGCTCACCACGACAATAAATTTGTGTACCAGTCTCATTGGGAAGCAACACCGGTATCCAACCCCTGAAAGGAGTTTGTGGAGAGCTGCTCATATTATAGACCTCGTTCACATGGATATTTACGACCCAATAAATTCGACTTCGATCAGTAACAAGAGGTAAGCTTTGTGTTTATTGATGACTATAATCGAAAGTCGTGAACTTATTTTTTTAAAAGAAGTCTGAAGCTTTTAAATTATTTCAAAAGCTCTGTGAAGTTGGTTTGGTAGGTTATGAGAGGGCTACCAAGTGTTTGTGCACAGACAGAGAGTCGGATCCGAGTTCAAACAACCCTTAGTCGTTTAAACGTGGCCTGTTTGACATATCTCGAACTCGATCCCAATTCAATCAATCATGTAAAATTTTGGCTCGATCCTGATCTCGAGTGTAATTATTTGGTTCAAGTTCGTGTTTAAGCTCGAATTTGAATATAGTAAAATATATTTTCACGCTTTATTATTTACACAGTGATATATTTTAAATAATAAAACTATAGTATTATATATAATATATATTATATATTATGTGGGTTCAATAATCCGGATGAGTTTATCGATCAACATTAGTTGAGATTGAGCTCGATCAAATTTGAATTGAGTTTTGAATGAATTGTTAGGAGTGAACAGTTCAAATCGTTTATCATTCGAGACTTTACCTCTTCAAAATTTAGTTTTCTTTTAAAGGGAAAAAAAAGAATATGGGACATCACACCGCCTGCATAGCTCAATCTATACCAGCCTATGCATGCAAATTATATTAAAGGATAAATACATTTATGACTAGGTCTTCTATTAGATGGTTGTTCATAACTAGGTCTTCTATTAGATGGTTGTTCATAAGGTTATGGACAACACTTATTTTTTACCTTATACACGGCATTTGTTAAATTATATGTTAAATTTAGAAATTTTAAAAATATTTCTTATATTATATATTTTTAAATTTTCACTTTCAAATACATATTATTACTTGCTTTAACTTTTAAAAATAATGTTTAAATTTTATTTAAAATTACAACATTTGAGGTAAAATTCACCGTAGATTGTCCATAAGTTTATGGAAATGCCTTCTTTGCTGAGATTTTCTCTACATTTAGAACCCTAATTTTAGGTTGAAATTGCAAATATAATCCTTTAACCCGAAAAAGTACCAATTTAACTCTAACTAATTATTATATGTGTCAATCTAAACCTACCTATCAAAAAAATTGTGTCGATATAGCCAACGTCTTAATTCTAGCATTGACCCATGAAATTTCAACAATGAAAAGAAATGAAATGACGGAAATACCCGTGACTAAGAAGCTAAAAGGCTGATACCTAAAACACTTTTGATCTTCTTTTTCTTCACTACTGCTGATCCACCAGCATCGCAGCTGCTCTGTCGCTAAAAACTTCCGCCGCCGTCAGAAACCACCACCGCCGATGCCGAAAATCTTTGTCGCTGCCAAAAATTTCACCACCCCTCCCGATCTTCTCCGCCCATCCCAACCCCTCCCGCTGGCGCTCACCACCACCCCCATCGTAGACCAAAAACCCTAGCTGGACCGTTTGACCCATTTTCTCTTTTTGGGTCAAGAGACCCAGCTGCTCAACCCGCTATCTTGTGAACCCTAACTCGATGGAAAATTAAGCTCCGCCCAGAATCTGCTATCATACTTCCATTTTCGCCAAAAAAACAAGTCGAAATCCATTGTTTTGCAACAATCAATCATTGCGGGTTGAAAGGAACCCCAACAATCATCGCGTCGAAGGATTTCAGCACTATCGGCGTCGATGAATGGAGTGCTCCACCGGGGGAGAAAGCCACCATGCTCCGTTGGATGGGGGGAGGGAGCACGATTATATGACCAATTATACAAGGAATTTAAAATTTTGTCCGAAAAGAGGAAAGAAAGAAACACGAACAAAGAAGTGGGTTTTCATATTTTCCTATATTTTTATTCTTTTTCAGTCAAGGGCAAAATTATTTTTTTACCGTAATCCGGTCAAATAATTGTTGACTAAAAAGTCAGCCAAGTCAAAGGTTAGATTGACACTTTATGAGATTACAGGGTTATATTGGCACTTTCTGAGATTGCAGTACGGTTATTTTAGCATTTTACTCTGTATTACATCAAACCCCTATGAGGATAAAACTACTAACCCTTCGCATCAATGCTATAACAAAACCCGATACTAACCCTGCGCATCAGAAATGCGATAGCAAAACCCGATAAGAACTATAAACCCTGCGCATCAGAAATGCGATAAAATTGCCAATAGATTGGTCACATGTTGAATGTTGGGCCAATTCACCATTAATTCTAACTAAAAAAGAAGAGTACTGTAATTCTTTTTAAAAAAGATGAAGAGAGTTATGTAATCATCAATCTAAACCCATAATCCAAGTACATATCATCGATCTAGCTAAACTTATGTCCATAATACAAAATCGATCATTTGTGATGTTGTATAGCAAATGGATTGTGGGAGTTTATAGTTGTATTACAAATGTTGGATTGTGTGAGGGAATTCAGAATCATCATTTCTTCTCATCCAAACCTCTTCGATCTATTCCATATTTCTCCTTCATCTTCTTCTTCTGTAAAGTTCTTCATCCAAAAAAGACACATATGTAATGGATGTTGTCATTGAGTGCAGGGGTGGAGACAGAAAGTATATAGGGCGAGGATTGAAAGATTTTTTAAAAAAAATATTTTTGTACTAGTTTTCATCTATATCATAATTACCATGAGTAATTTACACTAATTTTTCGTTCTGGTGGGGTTGGAGTCCCTTCCAAGACCCCTTGTGGCTCTGCCACCAATTGAGTGAGCTAGAACGTCGATTTCATCCAATCTTTTATAAAGAAAGAACAATTTCAAAACTTGTTCGATGTAGAAAAATGAAATCTTTTTTCGCAAATTCACAATCAACATCAATTCGACGATCTCTATGTATGAAGTTGGTGTTTCTTCTTAGATTCTTAAGCATCTTTAGCCAATCTTTCTTCACCTTAAAATAAATCCCATGTTTCATGGGGAACTTCTCTAATGAATGAAATTTATAGAACCTCTCTGTTATGTTCAGTTGATGATTTTCGCATCAAAATTTGATTTTGTTTAAATTTCAACTTTTAGATGAAAGATAATTGTTTGATTTCAGTATGTACTGAAGTAGTTTGTTTTTGGTGAAACCGAGCTGTCTTGTTAAATTTAGGTTTAAAAAATGTCGTTAAGAAAAGATTAGGTTTGAAAAGTATTAGTGACGTGTCATCCTTTTTTTAAGAAAAAACATGTCGTTAGGGTAATAAGACCAATTCGATCATTTCAAAAACTTGAAATCCAAATTCTGGGACTAAAACCAACAAAAAAATCACATTAGCATCGGCCTAATGAAAAATTCAACTGATCAACATCAGAGCAATAATTTGAATGATTTAACCTTAAAATAATATTGAACTTCAAATTACAGAATCACCTAAAATAAATGCAAAGCTTTGTTGTCTTCAACCCTACGCCCTAATCTTTTAAATAATATAGGGGTTGCGGAGAGAAACGGAGGGAGGAAGCATAATGGGACTTTAAAACGACATCGTTTTTTAAAATAAAGGTAATCAAAATGCAGGACAGAAGTATATATTCCGGTTAACAGCAGATCTGGACGATCACATAAAGCGAAGAATCTGTATTATATTTTGCTTGGGATAAGCCGATAAGCCATTAACTAATCATATATAAGGAATTTTAGAAGAATCGAGATAATAACACAACACAAATTGAAATAGAATCATGGTTTTGAACCTTTATTTAATATAGGAAAAAAAAGACAAATGAAAGAGTGAACCCTTTCACTCAGAAAAATAGAATTTAATTTCTGAGCTTCACAATTTTAAATCGCCTGTTGTTAACCCTAACACGAGGCCTAATAAAATCTTGGAAGCCGTTAATCAGCTCTTCATTGTCTTTGAACAGCTCCATCACCCTTTCAATTGCAACATGTTTATCAAGCCTGCAAATTAAGCAATTCAAAGCGATTAAAAAAATGAAAAATATATTAATTAATCATAATCAAAATCAAGCAAAAAGAATCCTAACCTTTCATCACGTGAAGCGTTCATTGTATCTATGAATTCCCAATACTTTTCAGGGGTTTCGCGGAATGATTGTTTTACTAAATAAATAAAGCTAAGTGCACGATTCATTTGAGACATTCGCTCACTGTAAATAGTTTTAGAATAAAAACGTCAAAAACAATATAACGATGTTAATTTGATGACAAAATTAAAAATTAAAACCAAAACTTACGCTTGATCTCCAAGAGAAATGCGATTTTCCGGCATTTTCTTCTCAGAAAAGTTGTGTAGAGATACGAGGTAGAGTACCCAGTATATATAGTGAGTTCTAATTATGTTTAAAGATTAAATGGTTCACAATCTGATTCATATGACAATCCGATTGTTTCTATGTATAAGGCCATTAATGCAGTCAAATATATATTTATGTGCTCCATTTTTTATATTTATTTTGACTAGAGTTTGTGAAATATTTTTTACTTTTTAAACCTAATTAAATTTCATTAATCATATTTCATGCATCTGATTTAATGTTCATAGACCATATTGCCTAGAGTTTATCTGAACTGATTTGAATTAATCTGACATGAAAAAAAAGGCTAAATACAGTGAACAACAATGCTTATGCTCTTTGGTGCTTTCAAATTTTACTTACCAATATATAATAGACTGTCTTTCTTTATTATATGCTCTTTAATTGGAACCAGAAGAATAAATGAACGTTTGAAAGGGTAAGTACCGGCAGAATCCAATTAATTAAGTGGATGAAACTTTGACCAGCTTGCCTTAAAGATAAAAGATTATATTTTTGACCGAAATAAAGGTTTGCAGTCCGTTTAAATTTTTTTCAAGGACTATTATCTTACAAATTAATTTTCAATGATGTATTAAAACACGCGTATTATATATGGCAAAGTTTTGGGGAAAATTGTCTTTCCATAAGTTTATGGAAAGTAGGGTTTAATTAGAATAATAAAAGGTAAAAGGTTTTAGTTGCAACATTAAAAATTTATTATGCAACATGTAGTTATAAAGTTTATAACCCGACTCATGCAACCCAAAAATTTTATTTTCATTTTTTCTTATTTACACTTTAAACTTTGGTTTTTCCATTCTGAAAATGCCGTCTTTCAAGAGACAGACTCATTATATAAATATTATTAATAATGCTATTGCAATATTTCATCTTTCATTTTCTAGGACATTTAGTAATATTGCATTGATGCCCTTAAAAAAAGTTCTCTTTCACACTCATTACTTTGTTTCGTTCTGAACCAAATTTCAGTGAAATGTATCAAAGAGTTTCATGTACTAATTATTACTAGGATTTATGGTTTAGGAGCAAAACATCAATCATGCCTAAATTCACTGTCGAAAAATGTATATTTCTTGTACTTTTTAAATTGATTTCGGTTTGAATTTCATATTTGATTTTTTCGAATTATGGTTTGCATGTTTATGATTTACAGGTTGATGATGTAGCCAACTAATTATCTCAGAAAAGAAAAGGTTGCTTTTTCATAAGTTTATGTACAAGCTCCTTGCTACCATATTAGAATTATGGACTCATATCATAAAATTAATTGGTACTATATAGATGTGATCTTATATATTAAGTCGTAACTCTGTCAACCACTAATGTGAGATACTAACCCCGCTAAAATGATGTAACCCTAAATAAAATTCTGACGTATTAAGCTAGCATTTTGGCAACATTTTCATAGTAAACGATGAACAATATAACGTAGTATTAATTCTCAAACGAGTGAAAGAGATTGACGACAAATGGGACACTTTTGCGTTCGAACAATCCAAGGATTGATACATAACGAATGGAACGTGTGTTTGCATTCCGGCAAACTCCGGCACAATTCTCCGTCAATCAATCCCTCCAAACAAAGGGCGCAGCTAACTATCGAATGATTCCGTTCCTGTCTACATTTCTCCGGGGTAGGAAGTTTTTCGAGAACCTTCTCGTCCCTCTCCCCTTCCTTCCTCCGTAAAACATTTGTGGCGGTAGAAGTAGTTGAGAGCGGTGGCGCTGGTGTTACACCACCGCCATTGCTCGGAAACGACATTTGACAAACAATAGAGACCATATTTTTTTTATTGTGAATTTAAACCCTAGAATAACGTAATAGGCCGCGAAAAGCAGGAAGACGAAAAATAGGGCAAGAAGAAAAGGGTAGATTATCCAAGCTATTATGAATTCGAAA
>JAULKJ010310127.1:0-11006 GCA_032355405.1 Rubia balearica | reverse complement strand
TTTGAATAGATATATAAGAAATAATATTATCGTATGTGATATTGTTGAATTCGTCGCAACAAGTAGTTTCTAAAAAGTAACTTTTTATTTATCATTATTATACGTAGTTAAACATATTAACGGTCAAACATGTATCTCGAACGCTGTGCAATGATTGGGGGGTAATTTAAGTTGGAACGGAGGGAGTATCAAACTTTGACAGCATATTTGAATAGATTTATAAGCGACGATATTTATTGTATGTGGTACTGTTGGATCCATTGTAAAATGTAGTTTCCAAATGTTAACTTTTTTTTACCTCATTATGCCTAGTTAAATATATGAAAGGTCAGACATTTTTATTAAATACCGTAAAAACTATTCTATGCAATTTAAGATGGGACGGAGTAAGTATCAAAATTTTACATGCCATCAAGATATGTATCAAAACTTAATAATGGTCAAACATGTCGTGAAAAAATTGAAAAACGGACGGAGTACTTTTAACAAGACGGAGGGGCTATAAAATTTTTTATGTGTTTAGACTGATTATGTTTTGGGCTATTCATGTTTTAGGTTAAAATATCTTATTATCTCGTGTTAATTTTTTTTTATACTCGTCTTCCGGGATACGATGAAATCGTAAGATTATGATAATATCTAAGTTGTATAAATATGGAATACATCATCTTTTATCTCATTAGGTGCATATCCTCTCAAAGTGACTGTGACTTTTCTGCAGAAAATTCCTTATATCTAGGTTTCAGATGTTCTTGTTCTTTGTGAGTTCTTACTTTTCGTATTCATTTAATCATTATTAAGCTCAATATTGCAGACTGTCGTGTTTGGACGACCAGCACTCTTTTCAAAGGCAGCAATATTTGCAGCAGCATTTATGTCCATAGCCACAACAGTACTAATGATTTTTAAGGTACCATTTTTCATGAATTTAACTTTAATTGAATGAACGATAAGAAACGGTTGAGTTTTCATCTTATTAAACTGCAAGATTGTTATCTACAGTATTTGATCTTGGCATCCATTTTTTGTCCTTATTGGAAGACCAATTTTATCAGTTTTCTTAACTTTATGTCAACAGTTAAGATGAAAGGATTAAATTTAAAATTTCTGTTCATACAAAGTTTAATTTCCCATTTCTCATTCCACTAGAAAAATGGTTCAGTGTCCAGTAGTGATCAATTACATTCAAAATTTTGAAGAGGCATGGTTTTTACTATGAGCATCAAAGATCAAATAATTTATGAGGGATGTTAGAGCATGGAATTGATTCATCCTCATTTCTTTAGTAAATTTTAACTGACCAAATTGATCTCATTTCTGATGTTGGCTTTGATTTTTTCAGGATATTCCTGATGTTGAAGGAGACAAACTTGACGGTATCCAGTCTCTTGCAATCCTCTGGGGTCCAGATAAGGTTAGTTATTGTATATATAAGGCGTGATAGCGTGGAAATTATAGCATATTTACGGTTTTGGAAAGGACAATGTTTTAAAGTGTTACAGTCCGCATAGCAGTTTTTTCGATACAAACTAGATTTCTGATTTGATTCTTTCAGGTCTTTTGGATTTGCATTGGAATTGTTCAGATCGCTTATCTTGGTGCTATTTATGTTGGTTTGACATCACCACATAATTGGAGCAAGTTCATACTAGTGAGATTCACCTCTTTTACATTTTCCTTCATTAATCTTTGCTTACTTCTAAAAACCAAGGTAAAAAAATGCTGGATACTCTAATAGTTTTGGATACAAAAGTGTAGACAATAGATTCTCTACTCGTTTTATCATAGATGGTTTATTGACATGGAAAATTTATCGTCTTGCATTGAACATTAGTAATTACTGATATTTTCTATACATTCATGATTAATTTCCAGGTGGCCATTCACATGATTCTGGCGTTAATACTTTGGAGTCGTTCCAAATCTGTTGATCTAGGAAGCAAGGAAGCAATAGAATCATTTTACGGGTTTTTGTGTCAGGTAAGATCTTTTAAAACTTCAAAGTTTTGAACTCTATACAAAGAGTACAAGTAACCTGCAACATATCAACCTAAGTAAATCATTTTAATGGCATTCGTTCATTTACAATCTTTGGTTTTCTTTCGTGTAGGATACGAAATGCTAAACTAACCGTTTTATTTTTCATCACAAACAAATTCATGAGCTTTTGTATGACAAGCCAAATCTTGTTTTTAATTCTTCACCAAAAAATTCATGAGTTCTTAGATCATATACACAATTAACTTCTTCTTCTTCTTCTTCTTCTTCTTCTTCTTCTTCTTTCTTCATCTACCTTCTTGTATCCTTGAAGTCCTTCAGTTTTTAAGTCAATTCCCTTCTTCCTTTCTTAGGGGAAGCAGGGTATTTTAACCCCAACATTCACCTCTTCAAGATTAAAACCCCCTCAATTACTCCCAGGATAAGACACAATCAATAGCCAAAAGAACAAACACACAAATTTTAGGTGGAACCCAAGCCAGAAAATATCTCGGGAATCAAACGATTCTAACCCACAAAAAATAGAGATTAACGATTCTAACCCACAAAAAATAGAGATTAACGATTCTAACCCACAAAAAATAGAGATTTACAATGTATGTTCTATCTTGAAAACACAATGACTCTCAATACTCAATTATATTCTCTCTAACCCAATCACAAACTTTCTATCACTCACATGGTGGCTATAACACAATTATGATATATTTATATTAAAACCCTAGTTCTAATTCTATTGGTCTTAACTCTCCTAGCTCATTTAGGATAAGGACCTCTAACTAATTTATAATTATATTTGGACTTTGAGCAGTATTCCCAACAATTTCTCCCTCGTTTCAAAGTACCAATACAGCATCTTCAACAAGTGTGAATTGCATCTTCTTCTTCTTTGGCTCCAACTCATCCTTGTGAATGCCAAGTCCATCATAAGACCCATTGCTCAAAACTCCAACATGAAAAAGGTTAAGATCACTTCTCACTCCTTTAATGATCAACTTACCTCTCTTAAACACTTTATAGAAATCTTTGTTACAAGTGAACCTGCACCCTCGCTAACATAACCTTCCTAATGAAATTATGTTACCACCATAACCAAGTCCATACTTCACATCAGATAATCTCTTAACAACGCCATTGTGAATCTTAAAGCATGCAATGCTAACAAACTCAATCTCCATCTTCTCATCATTTCATACAATTATGTGTCCTAAATATCCACCACCCTGCAATGTTTCAAGTGAGTATTTATTGCAAAAAAAAAAAAGTGCATACAAGATGCGCAATTCATCACCAAACTTTAGTCTTTCGACTCATTGGTCTTCATCATATACAAATCATCATGATCATTTTGAGTCAACAAGTTTCAATCGTCATTCTATTCAACCTTCTCGTTGCCTTACATTTTTCTTAAGATTTTTAAATCCCCTACCATGATAGGTGATGTGTAGCCCGGGGTCGTTGAAAACGGGGGCACATGCAAGTCAAATAAAAGATTTGTAAGTTGGTACCCTAATTACTCAAGACTAATATTATAGTAGATAGTGCTAAATCACATATCATCCTCGGAGACAAAAGGTGTTCAAATGATAGAGTTACGTAGTAGCACACACAAGTATCACCAAATATGCATGTTTTTCACCAAAGGGTTGGGGGGTGTTGTGTGAGTTACAAACTAAATACGACGAGCATGCAAATCTAAATAACAGGGTAAACATAATACTAAAGAGCCTTGGGGGAATTTTTGTCACATGTATAATATGATAATGTGATCTTAGATTCCTGTTCACATGGTTCTGTAATCATATCATATGTTTCAAACTCTCACCTCCTCCAGATATATCTATGAGGTGCGCACATAAGTTCTGCCTCTTATCCTTCATTCCTGAGGTACTCCTGAGGTTAATGAACCCGTTCTCAACACGAAGTGAATTAAACACGAGAGTAACATGCCTCTCCAAGACCTCTATTGTGAACACCTACTCTAAGACCATCTTGTTGCACTTAGAGCATTAGTGTTTCATTAGTTACCCCCAAAGAGTTTATCTCACCTAGTTTACTGCAAACATTGGGATTTGACCGTGATAAGCCTATATATAACCCAATTAAATTATTTAAACTACCGACCCAATCGCCAGTAACTCAGGTATCGCCCATAGACTAACCAAATTAAGTCTTATAGCCTAATTTAATCAAATAACCAACAATAATGCATAGTTGTCACTCATAAACATGACCTTCACATTGACCTTTGACCAAACCCAACAAAGATGAAATCTTCTCGGGTTCATTCCCTAGCCTACCGCATGCAATAATCTCAAATAATTGTACAACCTAACCATAATCATGATAATAAATGCATAGATAAGATGAATCTAAGAATCTCACAAATTACTAATTATACATGTTTAGCAAATTCTTCCAAGTGTTAATCTACTTTAATCTGAAAAAAACCCATAAAAATTTTTGGGTATAAAAGATGTAAATGAATTGAAATGGGTGAATAGAGAAGAGAAAAGTACAATGGATAATCGTGAAGTCCACCTCCTCTCTCTTTATACAAAGAAGAAGAGGTTGCTTGTATACGTAAGAGGAGAGAGGGGGAAATCTTCCACACAAACCCTAGTAAACACGACCGACACAGGACGTGCCCCAGTGTCTAGCATAGACCTTAAATATTTACACAGTCCATTTCTTGGGACTGGGTCTTGGACCTTGATGAACAATTTTGAGCAGCACGGACCGTGTAATTTTACATGGTCCGTTTCCTGTGACGTGTCTCAAGCCTTCTGAGTGTATGGACAGTACAATACTGCACGGTCCATTTCCCAAGACCAGCTTCCACTCTTTGATGCCACTTTTGAGCGGCATGGTCTGTGCCGTGGGAACAACCTCCAAACCCTTGCTTCAAAACTTGGTTTTTTCCCATTCTTTTTCTTTCCTACGATCAAAGAAATCTTCTAAAATTGTGTAAAGTGGCCTTCAATCTACTACCAATATATCTATTTTCCTTCTATCTACTACCATTCTTGCGGATGACCTTCTCCGATGATGGTCTCCAAGTAAGCTCACAAAACAAGTATAAATTGAACAACTCATAGAGGTAAACACATTATACTATAAATGCTCACAAAATAAGTAAGTTGGGGAAAATAATCACACTAGGTGATTCTAACCCCTTATTCTGTAAAACACTTAATAATCCAACAAACCACCAACTGAACAATTCTAAATGAGTGTTAATTGTGCTAAGAAAATATCAAAATCATGTCTCATCAACTTGACATCTTGATTGGATGTGATCCTTTTCACCATTATAGAAACACTTAACATTACAGAAGTCTGTCAACTGGGATCTTCTGTCATCGTCACTGCCTGCCATAAAAAAACTCCTCTCTGAATGTGGATCCCTTGCAATTGTAGTATGTAGTACTTCATTTTTTTGAATAGATAGGGGTTATATTTAAGGCTCCCCGTGCCTTGTGAAATGAACGATCCTTCAATGATATATTACAATGAGCCTAGTTAGATCTCTCTGAAGAGAAGTTATATTTTACAGAAAGAGATATCACGAAGATTATGAATTACTCAGAGAGAACCTACCATGTGTTTGCATTTCATAAATCTCCACCCGAAACGTTAATTTATGAATGGCCAGACATGGTAGAACGATCAGTAAAAAACATCTGCAGTAGTAAGGTTAGTAACAACCTTCAGGAGCAAGAAACTACCAAAAAATCTGGACATGTGTAAAATTGCGTCCATGATGCTGTCAGGCAACCTTTGAACTAGAGTGCAGTAGCAATGCAGATGTCAGCTTGTCTTGCATTGGATACCCTCACAACATCCTTGGATCCTGAGTAAAGGAAAAATCTGGAAGTTCTTGATTGACCTAAAAAATCCTTGAAAATAGTCATAAAAATAACAGCAGTTCCATTTCTACAGAGAGAATGCACAAGTTTCATTTCAAAACGAACGGCTACAGCTCAAAAGTATGCCAGGTTCAAAGCTTCAGCTGTCTAGAAGGGTCATCTACTCTGATGATCTTCAAGGAGGCTCAAAATGAATGTTCCTGAGGTTTGGGACTTGATTTTGATCCAGAATACCTAAACCCTTTGTTCTAGAGTCCATATAGCCTATATGAATTATACCTGTTAGTTGATTTAGGTTCCATTGGGATCCAAATTTTGCAATTGAATCAGCGACTAGGTTGTACTCCCTATGGATGTGAACTAATATGACTTCACCCAATAATTCCTTAATGTTTCTGCATCTGGTGAAAAGATTGTAGGGAGCTTTTAAACAATTAATCACATACCTTACAACACTAATGCAATCTGACTCTATTATTTAGAGGCAAAGATTCTCATGTACTGCAATTTGCAGTGCTATCTCTATACTCATTAGTTTTGCTTCTAAAGCTGAGGATGCATCTCCTTGAACATAAAAGGCCTCAATCATGTTACCCCTCCGATCTCTGAAATTTATGCCATGGGATGACCGTTCCCCAGATTTAAAACTTGCATCAACATTACACTTTAAATCTTGAAGGGGTGGTTTCCAAGTACAAATTGTAATTTTCTGTTTTGGTTTATAGAGTACTTCATTCCCATTACACATGTTGTTCTTTCTCATTATCTTCACATTATCCCTTAATTGAGAAACGACTTCATCAAACTTAAGAGTGAACTTCCCAACAATCATAGATTGCAAAACATGTTTATAAGACAACAGAAGAGAACCTTAACAATAAGCTTGTTCTTCGTTGTCGACTTCCTCCCGGGGTTTTGAAGTTGACATACTATTTGACTAAAACTATTAATATGATCATGAATATTACCTCCTTCGTTCATCCTCAATGTATAGAGATCTATCTTCTTACACAACGTGCTAGTTAGGGATTTTGAAGCATAAAAACTCTCCAACTTGTCCCATATACCCTTTGGTGTCTCCTCTTGGATGACACCATGTTTGATTTTTGGAGCAAGGGCCAATCATATTTTAGTAACGGTTTTCTTCTTCATATTAGATGAAGCATTATTAGTCATTCCTTAGGTTTCTCATCCTTGAGAGCTTGATCTTGGTTATCCCTCACAAGTACACCTTGCATCGTACTCGGCCACATAGTAAAATCCACCTTTCCATAAAAAAGTGGCATCTGGAATCTTGTTTTCTACATCTTTTCAAAATTCTCAATAACGACAACTACAACTAAAAACAACAATAAAAAGGAAAGAAATCACCAAACTGCTTAGCTTCTGTTTGAGAGCACATAGAAAACTTCTAGGCCTCCTAGACCGATCTTCACCTTTTAGACTGTAAATACACAACCTTTTTGGGGATTTTAGATTCGACCTTCACCTCAACAAGATTTAAAACCCCTCATTTACCCCATGAAAAGACAAAATCAAAAATCAAAAGAACGAACACACGAATTTTACATGGAAACCAAAACAAGGAAAAATTATGGTAATCAAACGATTCCAATCCACTGGAAAACAGAAAGAATTTCACAATGTATTTTCTCTCTCTCAACACACAATGTCTCTTAACACTCATTTTCATTATCTCTAATCAACCAAAAATTTTATATCACACTCATCGTGACTATAGTACAAATATAATATTTTTATACCAAAACCCTGGTTCTAATTTTATTGGGACTAACTCTCCTATACCATTTAGAATAAGGACCTTTAGATCAATTCTCATTATATTTGGATTTTGATGAGTATTCCAATAGGGGAAAATTGAAATTTAAAATCACTGAAATTCATTTTTTAATGTCTTTCTCTGATATTTAACAGCTCGTTTATGCCGAGAACTTGGTGATACTATTGGTACGGTAGCTTGAAGATTGAAGAGATTGATGGGAGAATAACCTCTTGGTTTTCTTCCTAGGATTGTGCTACGTAGCTTCATCATTTGTAATGATATACTGGATTTGAAATAGTGAATTTTTACAGAGCAAAACACGACATTTATAAGCTAGATGTTTTATCATTTTTTTGTAAGTTTGAATAAAAATTTATCATAGTGTTATCGTAGTCCTACCTTCAACCCCCCAAATGAAAATCATTGATTTTCTACTATTTGATGGATGTGAGTTATGTTCAATTTGGTATAAATTATGACTTTGTATGTTAACTACTCCCTCCGTCCTAACAAAATGTTCCTATCACCTTTTTGTATGGGCATTTATGTGTACTAATGTGATTAGGAGAGTGAGGGATTGGAATGAGCTAGTCAAATTTCTGCCATAAATTTCAATCCAAATAAGGAAATAGTGAAAATAGTAATATTTAGTTGGGACAAATAAATATGGAAAATAACAATATTTCAGTGGGACAGATGAAGAAATAATTTGGCATAAAAAGGAAAATGCCCAATTTCTTACTTCCTGGACCAAAAGAACATGAAGTTCTTATTTGATGGATCAAAACAACTATTATTTCTTTAAAAACCCAGCGTTCATTACCAATAAAATTAATGACCTTCTACTAGGCCATTGGATCGCTTATATAACTTTATGTAAAGACCGAATGCGCTTGTACACACAAGGAAAGAGAGATATAGTTAGAAAAGTGAGATATGGAAGATGTCATATTTATGGAAACAATGACAAAAAAAGAAGAATAGAGAGAATAAGTCTGAAATGAAGCAGTAATATAAGATGGAAACTATAATCATAGTGATAATTCTAAGGTTTTTAGATAGTGGTTCTGATTTGTTCAGTCATATACAAGGGAGTAGTGGTGGTTATTCAGGGTGAGGCGGTACATAGTCACACCCACTGTGATGCCAAAATCAGCTATGAAGTATAGATTAAGATGGAGGTGAGAGCTAAGTGTTTATGCTATATCCTATAGCATTACCATATTCTTCTAACTCCTTTTATTTTTGTAATACATGTCTTCATTCGGGTCCACATAAGTTTACATATAGGCTTTTTGGCCCGCGACATGAGACCTTATCATGTTCCTTCCAACTCAAGGCCGTGATTGGTCAAAAGCGTGAGGCTATTACTGAAGTCATTAGTCTTGGTGTTCATCTTTTGGACAAGGCTTGTTTCTTGTAGCGGGAATGGGAATAATAATTGTCAAGAAGAGAAGTCCTGGTGTTCACCCTTTGGACGAGGCTTGTTTATTATCATGGGGACAAGACTAGCATATTTCTAGTGAGGAAGAAATTCTTGATATTTGTCTTTGTTATGCCACGGAATGTCCATCGAAGAAAATGGTCAATCCTTGGCTAATTCCCGTGATGACAACCTGCAAAAGGGATCCTCTGGAGGTGGTCGGAGGTACCCTCTTGATGCTTAAATAGGACGACCAAGTAAAGTATCACAAGTAAGGTGTATACATATAAGTGTATATACTAATAGGGTTTAGGTGACATGGGTGTATCTATTCTTGTAGGGCCTTAATTTCCAATTAGCGTAGCATAGTTTGATCATGAACCGTGTCATATTTTCCCCAATTAAATAAGTATGTCTCACATACTTTTTTTAATTTCCCGACTCTAAAATAAATATGTAGTAGTAAATGAATTTTCATACAAATTTTCCTATTTGTTTCTGTTCATTTTGATATGCAATAAGATATTGGAAAGATATAGCCCAAGGGGCATGCTGGGAAATGTACTGAGAGTTATTCTTTTAAGTAACTAGATAGTTTAATTTTCCCTTATTTATGAATGTACCATCACTAGTGGGGGTATTAAAGGTGGTTATATTGTACCATATAAGCCACTTTGTTGGTGATATCTCTAACCCCACCTTTGATCGTACATTTTTAAAGGCGGTTCCGGAACCACCTATAAAAAGGCATAATTTAATGTGGTTTTTCTCAGCCTTCAGTATGCCTCTAGAAACCACCTCTAATTACTTCTAACTTGAAACTATCTTTCATTAGGGCATATTTTTTGGAATTACCAATGTCGTAAAAGCATGGCATTGGCGGATGTAGGGGGATTCTTTCCATGTTATGGTGGATCTTAGGATCGGCTCGGAGAGTCCAACCTCTTTGAGTACCTGAAAGAAAGGACTCCAAGGTTGGTCCCTAGGGAGCAAGCTCCGATGCTCAAGTTAGTGTAGTTATATTTTTATATTTCTCCGGGTAGAAGAGACTTACCTTCATATGTTATTCTTCATCTATATTTAAAGGTCCTTTGGTCTTGTGACCATGGATCGCATGTCATGCTCACCTCTCATAGATCGTGGCCCAGCATAGGGCATCGCGTTGGGTGGTTTTCTCTTCCCTTTCCAGGAATGGGTACTTATAGGCGAAGTAATGTGGCTAGCTTATGGGTGTTTAGCGAGCTGGTTTTCGCAAGGCGATTCATGTATTAGGTTTTCATAGATTATATATACACCATAAGCGCCCCCTCCCCCCCCACAGTCACGAAGTCTTAATGAGCGAAGTGCGGGTGGCTGTTTTGGGCGAACTAAGGAATGTATTATTTGGCTTAGAATCATTGAAAAAATGGAACTGAGGAATGTATTATTTGGCTATTTTGGGCAAACTGAGGAATGTATTATTTGGCTATGTGAGAGGCAAAATATGTTGCTTAGAATCGTTGAAAAAATGGAAGAGTGTGCGTGAAGCTAAGTATGACATTTTGGGTAGATGAAAGTGTATATGATAAGTTTAACATAAAGTGACATTTTACAATGACCGATTATTATTCCCTTATCTTCTGGAAGTGAGTAGTGTTGTCCAGAACATTGAGGGGGACATTTGATGTGACAGTGAAACGACATGCACAATAATAATTTCGGAGCGCGTTTAATGAGTGATGGTCCGATTCATAACTTACAAAAGTTATTGATTGCCTCGAAAATGTGCCTTTATTTGAAATGTAGCTTTATCATGTTGAAATTTACAACGTGTGTATAAAATTTTAAAGCATGTTAAAAGGAGTTACCTTGTTTCCTTTGTTTTCAAAAGCATATGACTATTTTGGACGACTGTCTGTTAGAGTTTTCATTGGCATACGGTTCTTATTCTTTC
>JAULKJ010310108.1:0-10052 GCA_032355405.1 Rubia balearica | reverse complement strand
GGGTTAGCTCTTCATCCTCAGGTCCATCCATTAAATAAAAGACTTATATTCCCATTCTCAAGAACAAAACCACTATCTCTAAATAGGTTTCAAAAAATGAAAAGAAAGAGACAGTTGCAATCACTAAGGAGCTCAACACATGGGATCTTGAAACCAATTATGCTCAAAAGGGATCTGTACCAAGTTCTCAAGCGGAAGCCCATGTTCAATGGCCTCATGGTCCTTCTAACTCAATTAACCATCCCCAGCATGTGAATGTCTTACCAATTATTGCTTCTGCAGATGTACCCTCTTTCTCTAAATCCTCTTGTGATAATAATGTCTTTTAATATCATAAATTTGCAAGTTAAAGATGTTCCTTTGATAAGAAATGATAAAAATGATATAACAATCTATGTTCCCCACCCTAGTATGAACACATCTCTACCTTCTGATATGAACACTTCTTTGCAATCTGATATGAGTAACAGACCTGTCAGTTCTGAATATAACTCAGTGATGCATATTTTGCATGTTGATAAATGCACACCAACAAGTATAGTTTCAAGTCCTGAAAAAACAAATAATACTAATAATGATCTAAGAGATATAGTCAACCAAAATGAGAATGGTAAGGAGCTGAGTGAACATCAACGCCCTTGTAATGAATATAACTGTAAAGACTTATCCAGTGCTAAGTCTAAGATTGGATCTAAGAATGACCAATTAATTGAAATAAATAAAGGAGATCTCCCCCTTCTCATTTCAGGTTCTAAAAGAAATAAAAGAAATCTGGATTGGCTAAACAATGAACAATATAAAAAACAACTATAATAGAGCAGGAATCTAATGATAATGTGAACTTTTCAAAAATTAAGAAAAATCTAACAAAATCCCAAATTAGACATAACAATCTACTTAAATCAACAGATATCTTGGATACTCGGGATAACAATGAACAAAGTCATTAATTGAGGAAGTTTAATAAAAAAGACTATAAACAAACACCTAAACTCTTCAACGAACCCCTTTAAACAAACTCCATGATAGCACTGAAAACTTGTGTTTGGAATGCCAGGGGTGTGGGCAACACAACCACACAAATAAGAATTAGAGATATTAAAAAAACATAAAGTCAATATTTTTACACTAATTGAACCTATGCTAGATTTTGACACTGTTCAGAACATAGCTTTTCAAACAGATTATCAGAACAACTTCTCAGACCCTTCATGTAAGATCTGGATCTTATGGGATGATACAATAGAGATCATATCAATTGATGACCAGCTGATACTTACTAAATTGACTTATTGCTTATCAACAAAAGATTGTTTAACAGGATTCATATATGCCAAGCATTCCATGAAGGAAAGAAAATACATTTGGAATAAAATCTTAAACTTTAACTCTTAGCCGTTGACCTTAATAAAAGGTTTTAATGTAATAAGCTCAATGGAATAATATCCAGGCCCTTCAATATCAGACCAGGGGAGCATTAGAAATTTCAAAAAAAAAATCTTTTAGGTGATAACATGTCAAATATCCCTACTTCAGGCAGCCTGTACACATGGACAGTTATGAAACCTAAAGGCCGGGTGTGGAAGATATTAAATAGAGGTATATCAAATAATCTATGGTGGACATACTTTCAATCATCTCAGATTCAAAATCAAGTTAGAGAGCAATTTGATCATTCACCTCTAGTATTCATCATCTCATCATCATCTCATAAACCTTACAAAACACCAAACCAAAATCATTCAAGTTTTGGGAATGTTGGATTAACCACCCTACGTTCATAAACTAGTTAAAGATGCATGGCACATACAGATAAAAACTGTAGGCGTGCATAGACAAAATTTTAAACTAAAGAACCTTTAAATTGCATTAAAATTCTAGAATAAACACATTTTTGGGAACATTTTTGACAATGTTCAATCCTGTGAAGAAATTCTTCAAAAAGCTGAAACTGATATATATATATATATATATATAATTCAGAAACCCCAGAAAACCTAAACAATTTAGAGAAAAAAATCAAGAATTAAATGGATCAAGGAAGGAGACTCTAATACTCACTTCTTGCACCAATCAGTTAAATCTAACCAAAAGAAAACAATTACTCACCTCCATTAAGAATAATTCAGGGACTATACTCCAAGATCAAACAGAAATTGGAGAAGAAGCTGTCAAATACTTTTCCAACCTCCTAATAGAAGAAAGTATTGATCAAACAAGCATCAACACAGCTTGGATACTGGATAACATTCCAAAGCTTGTTAAGGAGGAGATGAACTCGGAATTTACAAAACATGTAACAATGAAAGAGCTAACGAAATTCATTCAGGCGATGGATAAGTAATCAGCTCCAATCCCTGATGGCTTCTCAGGGGGTTTTTTCAAAAATGCTGGCATATCATAAAAACAGACTAACTTAGTATTGTTGAAGACTTCTTTAAATCTGCTACAGTCCCTATAGTCATTTCAGCCATTGTGATAAACTTAATTCCGAAAAAAAGAATATTTGTTCATCCTTTAAAAACTATAAGCCCATAAGCCCTTGTAATTTTACAAACATGGTGCCAAACCAAAATCATATCGAAGAGATTAAAACCTTTCATGAGTCAAATTATCATCCTAGAACAAACGACTTTTGTATTTGGAAGAGAAATTGCTAATAATATTCTAATGCAAGAACTCTCATATTTCTTACACTCTAAAACAAAAGGACATAACATGATGATAAAATTGGTCATGATGAAAGCATTCAATAGAGTTTGTTGGTCCTTTTTAGCAAAATTGTTTAAATAGTTTGGTTTCTCAAAACACCTGATTTCACTAATCATCATGATACAAATGCCTACAAATGTCATTGGAAAAGTCACCCACCTATCATTTGCTAATGATACAGCTATACTTATGAAATACACAAGAGGCTGGGGTCAAAACAGTGATAAGCTTCCTGAAATCATATGAAATGGCCTCAGGCCAAAAAAAATAAACTTCGAAAAGTCATCATTCTACGTAACAAACACATACCACATCACCTAATTAAACATATAAAAGAATACACTAGAATGATGACAGGTTCATTACCCTTTAAATATTTGGGCTGCCTAGTGTTTACTTGAAGAACAAAGAACTCCTACTTCATACACATGATCAACTCAATTAAATCCATAATCCAATCATGGCACAACAAACTTCTCTCACCAGTAGGAAAATCAGTCTTCATTAAGCATGTGCTATCATCTATCCCACTCGACCTGATCACATTCCTAAACAAACTAAGCATGTTGTTGATCAAATCCACAAACTCATGAGAAAGTTCTTATGGAACCGTAATTTAACTGAATTACAAAAGAAAGAACCTGGAGATATTATCCAAATTTATGCTACCCTATTGATGAGAATGGTATAGGGTTTTAAAATCTAAATACGGTGATTAAAAGCTTTTCACTCAAAGTCTGATGGAAACTACAGCAGGGAAAATCTCTGGGGGTTGAATTTATGTGGTCTATACTTGGAAAGCATAAAATAAATAATAAAAAACTTGGGCTAGAATTAAGGATGTGTGGGACATGGCCATTAACAACTCTTTAATTAAAGTGGTAAAAGGTGATGTCTCATTCTGGGATGCAAGTTGAACTAACTATGGCCTACTGATTAATATTAGGGATGATAATTTATAACTTCCATTCCTGGATTATTTTGTTTATGAGATTTCATCCAAAATCTAAGTGACTGTATAAAAAAATCTAAGATTTCCACTTCCAGAACAAGTAATCAAAACTCTTGAAGAGTAACACTAGCCATTTCAAGAATATGATGACCTCGTGATCTATAAGCCATCAGAAAATGGCACTTCTAACCTTAATCCAACATATGAGCTAATTAGACATTAAAAAAAATAGGATCCATCATTTAAGTACCTGTGGTCATCTATAATCCCAAAAAAAGTGAGTTTCATAAATTGGGGGATGTTGAATAGATTACTTCCATTACCTTATGTACTGGAGGATTTCTCATTTAACTTACCCTCTATGTTTTGTTTCTGTTTATATGATTCTGAATCTATACATCACAGTTTCAATGATTGCAAGGAAATTAGAAAGGTTTGGAATGTGATCGGCGATGTTTTCAACACTTCTACCAAAGCAGTTCACTAATCTATGGGGCAAGTTTTTCTTTTATTGGAATATGAATATAAAGCACAAGGATTTTAAAGAGCGTATAAGGATAATCCCATGCATTGTTGTCTTGTACATATGGTGTTCCAGGAACAAACTTTTATCACAAAAATGTGAAGCCTGACATTATGCTTATAGTTAGAAATATCTTATATCTGTATAATGATATCATGTTAGCCTTCAAAACGAACTCCATTTGGGTCTTATCTTTTGAATTTCCAAGAATCTTAGTGTGTAAGTCACATACACGAAAAGAATCCAGGTCTGCCCATTGGAATCTACCCTCAGATTGCGAGTATAAACTCAATTCAGATGGCTCTTTATTAAAAGATGGAAAAGTTGGAGTTGGATGCATTATAATAGATTAAAAGGGCCAAATGATTGCAACAGTGACCAAGCCTCTCGATAGTTGTTCTTCACTTGAAGTTAAAGTTGTTGCCCTTAAGCTTTAGACTTGAAGTGGTGAAATCAAAGCAAATAAAAGTACCCAGATCGAAAGTGACAGCGAGATCCTGGTCGGAACAATTACGAGAGCTTATAAACCACCTTGAGATACCTTGAAGAAATCAGAACAATATGGAGATTACTCAACAACTTCGAGTTCACCATTGCACATATCTACATGGAAGCCAACGGTGTGGCTGATTCTCTGGAAAAAATGGCAAATTTAACAAATATACAAATCTTTCTCTTTTCCAGGTCTACCAAGTAAAATCATATGCAAAATTCGGAACAACGCAATCTATTTTCCACACATTAGGAAAACTTAGAATTTTCTCTTTGAACTTTGAGCTTTTTGGGATGTAATTCATAATATTAGGATGTATGTCTAAGCATCAATGGCGGAACAGAAAAAAAAATAAGGGGGGTGCCTTAGTATAGCTGTAGGAGAAAAAAATTGCTTGTATTTAAAGATGGTATTTCCCTATTGTTAAATATATTTTTTTCATTATTGTTGGGAAAAAATGAAACAGTAATTAAAAAGTACGTCCTTTACATGCTGAAAAAATCATATTACTTACAATATGTGGTGCAATAAAAAATACATAAAAAATAAATTAAATTATAAAAAGATTTTCATATATAAAATACTATTAAATGAGATAACAATAGATTTATCATGACCTTTTGTACAATATTGTTTATAATCATTGGAGATTCCTGTTATAAATATTTATGAAATTTAAAGACTTAAAACTTTTTAATATTTGTTTTTATTTAATATATCAATATGTTAGTTCTTAAATTTTCAAACATGTCATTTTAAACATTTTTACAGTGCTTATTTTTTAAAAGTAGCTTTAGGGTTCTGTTAAACCGACTAACGGTTAGACCAATTATAAAGTTAAATTATAATTATATTATACATTTCGATATATTTTTAAAGTTTTTAAAGTTATAAAAACCTTGTTGTAATAAATATAAACAAATATCACATCACCACATTAGTTATATCAATTATAAAATGATGTCGTCTGATTGTTAGTTGGTATAAAACAAGACTTTGTTTTAAGATTATATATTAAAAAATTAAAATCAATTAAAATATAATATAGAGATGCTTTATAAAAAAAATGCATGAGGAAAATTAGAAATACAATCTAAAAAATAAGGAAATGGATTGCAAAAGAAAAAGGAAATTTAGTGGGCTCATGCAAGAAAGTTGGGTTAGGGTCCACATACAAAATTTTAAATCATGTAGCATGTAGCGCTTGTTTGTGGCTTTTGGCTTTATTCACGCCAAAACGGCGGTGTAGCGCTTAAAGATTTTTGAAGAGAAAAAAAACAAAAGCTATGCTTCCTATGCTCCTCATCTTCAAAACAAATTTAATTGCTGCAAACAAAACAAACAAAAAAAACTTAAGAAATCACAAAAGAAATGAAACCCAACAGCAAAGGCGAAGGCATGAGCGAGCGGCGGACGGCCGGAGCGAACGGAGAGCAACGAGGACTAGAGCAGCTGATGGCGGGAGCAAGCGAAGTAGCATCTGACATGCTTCAGCGAGCGGAGGAGCAACACATATCCACGCGGCGGAGGGTCTTCATATGTGCGGTGGAAGAGGGGGTCTTCAACAGTACGGTGGCGATGGTCTTCACTAGTGGGCATTCGACGGCACCGGTGAGGTTAGAGGCGTCGATGGGGTGGAGGTCACGGAGGGTGAGGCTGTGGTGGGGTGAGAAGCGGAGGAGGGGTAATTGATGAGGTGGCGATGGGGGGAGGCGCTGGTGGGGAGAGAGCCTATTGGAGGCAGAAGTAAAGTAAATGAAACCTAAGTAAAATACTAAGTAAGGAGATCTTGGGCCAGGGGAGTTTTTGGGTCAACCTATTAAAGGCGGTTCTATAACCGCCTTTGAAATGAAAAGGTGACTTGGGAAAGCACTTTTGAACTCGAAAGTGCTTCCGGCCCTTCAAAAAATGGTTTTAAAGGCGGAGCCACGTTTAATTAATTAGAACCACATTTAAAATGGCTTGGGAGGGACTTCTGAACTCGAAATCCCTTCAGGATCTCAATTAAAGGCGGTTCCGATGAAACTGCCTTCTAATGGGCGTCTTTAATAGAGCGCTCTCTACTAGTGCGCCTTTAATAGGCTTCCAAATCATTTGATCCTTATGTCCAGACAGTGTGACATCTTTGCATAATTGCGCAATGATATGATCCGGCAAATGTAGCTGCAGTGTGGGTAAATATAATGACTTTGAATGAAGAACATTACTGACCTGGAGATATTCGAAAGATATTCGAAACATTACACCTAATGTAACACTTTCTTCGCAATACTTATTTAAAATGTTACAATAGCTTATAAAGTGTTGCTTAAATTTTTGAAAAGTGTTACATAAATATTGAAAAGTATTACCTAAATTTTAAAAAGTGTTACATTAGGTCTAATGTAACATCGCCTAAGGTAATACTTGTAAAAGTGTTACTTTAGGTGTTATTGTATTGTAGTAAGACTTACTCAGATAGTGCACCTCCTAAAACTGGCATGATAGTAAGAGATTATAGAGGCAAGGTTTGTTATCTGGGAGTTGATCAAGTCAATCATGCTATGAATTCCTTACATGCAGAGATCATGGGTATTATCATGGGCATCAGGAAATGTTTGGAGCAAAATCTTTCCCCCCTAATTGTTGAAACTGATTGTTTGCAGGTAGTACAGGTGATGGACAAGAAGACAGCATTGTACTGGAGGCTGCTACCGGAACTGAGAGAGCTGGAAACCTTGATATCGGCATCAAGACTTAGGCTTCAACATTTCTACAGAGAACAAAACAAGGTAGCTCACCATCTTGCTCATTTTGCTCTACAAAGGTCAACACAACAGCACGAGGAATAGAATGAAAAGAAATCTCAATCCGGCTACAATTCGAGAAATTCAAGGAGATCTATTAGGATTGCCGAGTATTAGAGTTCATAGAACCATCCAAAGTTCTTAAAGAGTACATAGGTATAGAAGGTGTAGAATGGTTATGATCTGGCTGCCGAGATATTAACACCGGGGTGGAGATATCTTTAGTGGAAACATCATAACCATAACACACCTTCGTCAGCTCTTTTGTTCATATTGCACTTATTTTGTACACAAAACCAATCTGATGAGCCAAGCTAATGCTCATCTTTTGTAATTTGAAGGTAGGTTTGGGGAGCCTATAACAAATTGCCCCACACCTTCAGGTGGTTTTTAATTTAAAAAATAACACTTTATAAAGCAATTGTAATATTTTAAATAAGTATTGCAAGAAAAGTGTTACGATAGTTCTAATTTATAGTAGTGGTCCATGCCCTATAATTATTTGACATTAACCTTCATGTGTCTAGTCCAAGTTTCTGATGACCTGATGTAATTTGGTGCAGACCACATAAACCTAGACCATATTGTGTTTCCTAGTTGCATTTCCACCAGATTTTGATGGAAAAAACATCTATTATGGTATGAATTCGCCTTGTTCCTAGTTCGTTTTCTTCCAGTGGATGACAAACCCTATTCCATGCTATCCAGTGCAATTTCTTCATGAGGATTACCCAGCGTCATGGGACCGTGTCGGTGGTTCCCGCTATGGTTTCCCAACCTGCAGGTGGTCGATGATGGTAAGATCGTGGTGGTTTCGGTTTTGGTGACGGAGGTTCGTTGGTGGTACAGCGTTTGGGTGTTCTTAGGAGGGCGTCCCTAGCTATTCATATGGATGGAGTTTCAGGCTCCACTGAACTTCAACAGATCCAATGGCGGTGTCTCCTAGTTAGCTCATAAATTAGGATGTTAATATGTAATTTGATTGTTTGTATGTAATCTTTCAAAAAAATAAACTCGTCCTAAATACAATTCCCCGACATGCATGGGCTGCAACTGATCCAACGAAACACTCGATTAAGCAGATTGAATCCCTCTGCTCATATTTCTTGTGGGATAAATTATAAACATGAACTTCTTAATTATAGAAAGTGTAGCTTACCACTAAACCAGTACCAATTCACTAGGATGAGTTTTATTAGTACCAGTCTACCTGAATGTGATAACACAGGTTTTTCCAATTTCCTTGCCCAGGAGCAATCTTTTCTATTATTCCATTAAAATGTATGCTTAACTTTCTTCCTTTAAAAACCATGATACCTGAATATGAAAAGGTAAAAAGCTACCTTGTTTCATCCCAGTATGTGCTTAATTTGTGCTAATTAAACTGAGCTGAGCTTACCCAAATAAAATGAACTTTTCGTAAAATTTACCTTCTGCCATGTGGCCAGTTGGTAAACCTTCGAAATTTTCATAATATTTGTGATTGTCTTTTTATTTCCTTTAAGGAAGAGAACTGTATCATCGGCGAAGGAAAGTTGTGTGTTTGTGCTTTAGAAGAGTGGTGTTTAATAATAATCTAAGTTACCTATCTGGGGAAAAATTAATTTTTTTGTTAGGACATCTGTCACTATGTCAAAAATAAAAGGGAAGAGTGGATCACCTTGCTTCAACCCTCGTGAGGGTTTGAAAAAACCTTCCGATGAGCCATTTATTAGGATTGAGAACCAAGCTGCATTAAGGTTATTCATTATAATTTTTTACAATATTTCCATAAAAACCTAGTCTTAACAACAGTTAGGGGTGGAAAATACAGGTTGAATATGGGTCGGGTAATATGGGTAGAAAAAAATATGGGTATGACCCATTTCAACCCATTTTATAATGGGTTAAAAATGGGTCGTGTTGAAACTCATTCAACCCGCGGGTTTCAAATCACTCAACCCGCATGTACATAATGGGTAAACCTGCGGGTTTCAACCCATATATTGACCCATATGGGTATATGTATCAACTTAAATGGGTAAATCCGCGGGTTTCAACCCATATAGGTTAAAATATAAACCCATAAAGGTTTATATTGAAATTTGAAAATTCTGCACGCTGCTTTAGGTTTGGGTTTCAGACTTTCATTACGTACTAACCATTTTCAGGGATTCGGCGGGAAGATGTATTCGACTAGGTAGTGAATATATGGCTGCGGAAGACCCCCTGACAGCAGAGCTAGGGGCTGCAATCAGAGCGATTGAGGTAGGTGTTCAATATAATCTGCTGCCACTAATTATTGAAGTTGACTCAATACAGGTTCAAAGAATCTTGAGACAAGAGGCAAAACCGCCATGGAGATGGAAAAGGCGAGTTTGGGAAACGACAGCTTATATACATGGGAATGAGATTCAAATCCAATACATCCCAAGAGAGGGGAATACTGTTGCTCATTGCCTGGCAGCTCTAAATGGAGATATGCAACAGGAGGATTTAACAAGGATTGATACGGTACGTCAAGCAATAACAGGAGATCGGATCAATCTACCAAATTTGAGAACGGTAATGGGAAGTTGAGCGTCAAGGTCATCACTATATTAATAG
>JAULKJ010310099.1:0-11007 GCA_032355405.1 Rubia balearica | reverse complement strand
AGTATGGGGAGGGGGAGTTAATTTAACCAATGGGAGGTCGTTGTTGTACCTCTCAAACATATAATTTATAAGCCCTAATTGCTTTCTACCTACAACTAAGTGGATAGTGGAAAGTCGAGGTCGTCCACGAAAAAAAGAAATTTTCTCAAGAGTTTACACATATAAGGGTAAATACTAGACTAGATTATATATATATATATATATATATGAAAGCATGTAAAAAGGGGGGTTTTGGTTTGTTTCTAAATTATGAATTGAAAGACAACACAAGTAGCAAATTGGTGTAATTAATCTATCATACAACAAGTTACGAAAAAGATGATAAAATCACAATTAACGAAACGTTGGAAGCAATTGATTTTTACTTCCAAACCACTTATAGATCCTAGATCCATTTACTCATTCATTCACATAAATTGCCTATGGGGAATGTTATCACTATTCATTTGGAGATCAACATTCATTTCTTCTTAATAGTAATCCGGAGAGATGTTCAACGGCCATTTCCAAACCTCATTGATAATCACCTTAGACAAACAACGCCTAAAGATATCTCATCAATGAAAATATATGCAAAGAAACATAGATTTGATAACAACCACAAGCATTAAACCAAATGCCCAGCCATTTAACCAAACAAAACATTTATTAGACTAAATCTAGAACAAACAACATTAAAGATTCAATCTTTCTTTGCTACATTAGGATAAATACAATAACAAACAACATTAACACACTCATTAAGCAAAATTAACATCATTTACCCACAAGAAGTTCTAATTCCATGTTCTTGGATTTTCATGCCAAAGGTGAAAAGAAATTGTACACTTTCCTAACACTTCTAACACATAATCATAAAACCATTTCATATTCTCAAACAACCGATGACATAAATGATGTAAACAACAACATTAATGGCACAATAAATGTTCATGAAAGTGTAAAATAAAGTCTCACTACATGGGCTTGGAAGCTTCAATCAATTGCTCCCAAGTGATGAGTTTAGCTTCTAGCAATCATACTTAACATACAAAACACGTTCAACATAAATCAAAGATAAAACTAGGTGAAAGATGAAGAAAAATAGGGTTTGGAAATGTCTAAAATTGGGAAGAAGAAGAGTCAAGAGAGGTAGGATAAAGTGTGCTATTTAGAGTACAAGAAAAAGGACTAGAAATTCTGGCCACCCGTTCGTCGCCACTCGCGACCAAGTTGTCACGACTTGCGACGGTTGACCAAAACATCAGTTGATTCTTCTTTCTTCTTTTGTTTTCTAGTTTCCTCTTCACTTTACTTCTCTTCGATTCTTTAAGTCTTCAAATCTTCAAGTCTTCAAAAGATGAACTAAATGGTATTCAAAGTTCTTCGGCATTCAAGTCTCAATGTTTTTGCTCCACCACCCAAAATCCATTTAAAAAGTCATATAAGCGTGAAAGTCGATCTTAAATCTCCTAAGTGAATTTCAAAGTAAAACACAAGCTCTAGATGACAAAAGAGCACAAAAGTGAATTAAAAAAGTCCCAAAATATGCACATAAAATGGACACATCAAAGCTCCCCACACTTGAACCTTACTCGTCCTCGAGTAAGAAAAGATTCAGGAACACAAAGAATTTCACATGTCCCCATCCTAATACTAATATTCCCCCGATCAGAGTCTCACAAAAACTCTCAATATCATAAATACAAAATTAAGCTCAGATTCTCACACACAACCCCCATTCCGAATTCTACCCAACCATACCAACTATCAATTCACTAATACCCATAAAAACATCTTCAACTCCCGAATTGTTAATCCCCAAAATCCAATGACATCAAGTGAAGTTAAACCAATGTCAAATGTTCAAATGTAAACTTAACTTCATACCAATATATCAACCCAAGAAAAGCATATCAAGAACCAACAATTTCATACCTTCGTTTTCCTCCGCTAAATTACCCAATTCCAAGAAGTACCATGATGTTAGGCTACTTGACATCCAAATGTCAACCGCAACTTTATGACTCCAATGCCGAAAAATGAGTACATTTTAAACAAAATTTTCTCTTTCTCTTCTTTTTCCTAGGATCCCTTTCGATTTTTCATCCTAGCCACACATCATATTTTTTTGGCTCACATCTCACCCACACATGTAGCCTCTCATTTTTTTCTTAGACCGCCCTTTCATATTTTTAGCCTATGCTGGTCCCTAATGTTGCCTAAATTGCCAACTTGGTTTTCAACTTAGCGGGTTTTCTTGTTTTTGTTCTTTTTCTTTCAAAATTTTCATTTTCATTCTTTTCCCAATCAAAAATAGAAAAAACATTCCCAATATCCAAACTAATGAAGAAAAACATCCCAAAAGCTAAGCATATCCAAAACAATGAATTATCCAAAACAAAACCATCCAAAATAAATAAAGTCTATATCTAATTCCCTTCCCCACACGTAAACCTCTACATTGCCCTTAATGTAAAAAAACAGGGAAGATGTAATAGAAATGACAATAGAAGGAATAAGCTCACAAAAGGGCTACGGGGATTAATCACTGCTGTGATGAACCACCATATCTGTAGCACTGTTGATACTGAGCCAACCTCGCATTGTTCCTCGGACGTCATTCTCTGTGCCTCGCTGCCTTGGGATCTAGACCCGGGGGGCAACCAGAGTGTACCTACAAGTCCCCGTCTTTGGATGAGAACTGATCAATCTCCTCATCCATATCCAAAAGTGTCCGTAACATAAATATGTTGTGGTCGTACATTATGTTGTGCAGTCGGCGAATAAAAGTCTGGAGGTGGCTGGTGGGACTGGCTATGGGGACTGCCCTCATATAGTGGCTCAGTGTTAAAGAGGGCTGGAGAGTCTGGAGAACCCGGTGGTGGGTGTGGAGCGAATGGCAGTGCACCCTCATTTGCCTGGACCGGCTGTGGCAGAAGCTTGAGAAGCTCCCGCTGAAACTCTGTTTGATACGGAACATCCGCATCGATGGCTAAGTCTTCCACAGGTGTTTCAGGTTCCAACCCGATCCGCTAAATTTGGGAAGCCTAAAAAAAGTGACCCCCGCCTTCCTGTAGAGCCAATGGTATACCCCGGGGACAAATGTGTGGTCGATGAAGTGGTAGTTCTTAGTTCTTGCTAGAGAGATGAGGTATGAAGAAGCCTTTCCCACCTTGGGGAAACCATCAGAAGTGACAAGATGGAGGTGCTCTGCTAGGAGAGTGATCATCCCTCCCACATGAATCTCTCCTTTTGGCTTCTTAGCTACACTGACTACCCTCGCCATCCAAAACTTGGCCTATCTCCCCGTAGCATGTCCCCTCACTCGTCGGCTGCCACAAGAAACTGACCTCCTCATTGGACACGTTTATCGGCTCCACCTAACAAAAAAATGTGCCAGCCAAGAATCGGTGAACAAACCCGAGAGCCAGATGGATGATAGTGTTGTTATTATCCCTCGGGTGTTTCACCCTCTTGGTGATGATGTACCAAAACTGGGTATCCTCTATGATATTGCGTCACAAAAGACAGAGAGATAACCCTTTGATGAAGCGGGACAAAGAAGGTCATGAGTAGAACAGTCCTTTAGATATTTAGCAATATGCATAACTTTCCAGTGATGATCAATAGGTCTTTTGTATAGGTTGACTAAGTTGATGGATTCAAAATGTTATATATGGTCTTATGAAAAACATATAGAGCAATCTCCCAATCAGCCTTCTAAATGAACCAGTATCATAAAGCAATAGTGATGAAGAATCCTAACTGACCAAGAACCCGGAAGGGAAGCTGCTAAAGCATTGCAATTAGAAAAATCTAGGTTAATTGGAGTATCATAAGTGCACTTGTGGTGGCTGAGAAATAGGCCTACATGTGATCTAGTAATTTCTATACCCAGAAAATATTGTGCATCTCCTAAGTCTTTAAGAGTGAACAAACCATTTATAGAAGCTTTGATCTTAGATTATAAATTCCCAATTATCAAGAAATCATCCACATAGATGAGAAGAACCAAATTATACTAATCAGTTTCCTTGACGAATAGAAAATGACATGTTTTGATTCCTGAAGAAAAACAGAATCAGATGTTTAGTAAACTTTGTATTCCATTCCTTAGATGATTGTTTCAGACCATCTAAAGACCTCCCGAGTCTACAAACATGTTCTGGTAGTTCCTTGCTCTATCCTTGTGGTGGAAACATATACATCTCCTCATTGATGTAACCATGTAAAAATGCATTATTAACATCAATTTGGTGTAAGTGTCATCGTTTCTGATCAGTGATTGACGCTTTGACCTGTTTTGTAACAGGTGAAAATGAATCAAAGCAATCTATTCCTTCAATATGAGATAATCCGTTTGCCACCTATATTAATTTAAACCTCTCAATTGTTCCATCGGTATGGAATTTAACTTTATACACCCACTTAGAACTAATAGCTTTCTTACATGTAGGTAGATACACCAAATCCCAAGTGTGATTTGTTTTAAGTGCATCAAGCTCTACCGGCATAGCCTGAACCCACTGCTTGTTATTGCAAGCCTCCTTAGAAGGTTGTGGTTCCTGGATCCATAATAGTTGTGACAAAAAAATCATATGTTAAGGTGTGAACGAAGGTGAACAAATGTCAAGAAGAGTAAGCATAATTAACCATAAAGCCATTCAGCCAAACTGGTTTAGTTTTGATCCTAGTGCTATGTCTATGAATGACTGGATTGTGTGCATAATTTCTTACAGGATCATCTCCAGGATTAGGAGTGAACGTATTTGGGATTGATGGATGTAATATGAGATATGTGGATGTTTGAGGTTTAGTGTGAGGAGAATCAGATATAGTTTATGAGTGTGGATCACTAGTTCATGTGATAAGTCTGAATTGTGATCAAGAAAGTTATCAAAAGGTGGTATTAGGAGAGGTTTAACCACACCCCCCCCCCCCCGATCATTAGGATCAGAAGTGGAATGAGGTAATGAGAGTGAATATGACTTGTAAGGAAATTGATTATTATGTAACATGACATCTCTAGCAATTACGACTTGTTTTTTGAAAAATCAAAGACCTTTCTGATGAGCAGGATATCCTAGAAAGATACAAGGGATAAATTTGTGTTTATGTGGACTGAGGTTCGATGTGTAACAAAGAGAACCAAAAACTTCAAAACTAGCAGGTCAGATGGCCTGTTACACAAGATTTCATAGGGTGACTTCCGTCGTAGAACTGAAGTTGGTAACCTGTTTATAATATAAGTAGTTGTAAGAATAGAATCTCCCAAAAATACAAAGGTATATTATATTGATACATTACGGCTCTAGCAACTTGTAAGAGGTATTTGTATTTTCTCTCTACCACTCAATTCTGTTGGCGTGTGTATGAACATGACCTTTGATGCTTAATCCTTAAGGAACTGAGAAGCTAAGTATTCACAAATTCAGTTCCATTGTATATTCTTATTAATTTGATTTTAGCACCATACTGAGTTTGAATCTATAGAATGAAGTGTTTAGTGATACATGGCACTAAAGTTTTTTTATTAGATCATAATGTTCTAAGTTGATCTACTAAAATCATCAACAATGGTTGGAAATGATTGTGTCCATGAAGTATTTCTACCCTAAAAGGTCCGCAAAAATCCATTTGTAAGGTTTCAAAAGGTTTAGTACTATGAATACATGAATAGGGAAATGGAAGTTTGGTTTGGTTGACTAAAAGTTAGATCAAACATCTTTTATTCATATCAATAATCTGTAAATGTTGCATTACAATATCAGAGGGATGCCCTAACCCATTATGTAAAATATCTACATCTTGTTCAGTATGTAGAGGTCATTGCACCCAGTTGCAACACCTGTTATTGAACTAGTCTTGTGGTCTTATATGATGCACACATTAGGATAGAACGTGAAATAGAAATTAGAAGCTTTGGTCAGTTTGTTCGCAGAAATAAGGTTGAACTTAAAACACTTAACAAACAGGAAATCAGTTATAACAATTTTCTGATTCAAGGTTAGTGAGCCTACAGCATTGATGAGTACAGTGGAGTGATCAGGCAGTAAGACTGGGGTTTTATGAGTGATTAGTTTCAAGAAGTCAAAAACCAGAGGATTACCACAGATATAAGATGAAGCACTACTATCAAGGATCCAATCATCACTATCATAAAAGGATACAACATTAGCACGGTGAGTTATGAGGCTACCTGAAAAGTCTCCAAGATGTGCAAAGTTCATCATCTCTACACCATCTACTCCTTGTTCTTTTCCCTTTCTTTAGGAAAGCTTTCCAAACTCCAGCTGGATGAGGTTTGCTATCATAGATTGCATGTTCCACAATCCTTGGACATCTATCAGTTCCAGTAGTACTGCTTACTAGACTTGAACATTTTCTTTCAGTCTTGATAATGATGATTATGCACTGAAATAGATTATACTCTTCCATTTTCTAGCAGCTCGCCACCATAGAGGCTAGCCATTCAGATTATAACATGACTCACTGAGATGTCCATTCTAATGACAAAAATCACACTTCAGCAATTTATCTGTCCTAGTGCTCACCTCACCATATTAGTGCTAAATTATTCACAACATTCATGATTTTTTTGAACATTCATCTTTTTGCTCCGGTTTGATAAACAGAGAATAAAACTTTCCAACTGTTGGCAAGGGATCCATTACCAGCACCAGATCTCTCAAGGCATAAAACTCATCATAAACCGTTGCAGCCTATCTTAATTAGCCTGTCTTTCAATCTTTTCATCAAATCCACAAAGACAATTATAGTGACAACAATTACACTTCAGACTAGGTCTAACCACATCAATTTCATCCCAAAATTGCTTTCAAGTTAGAGAATTATTGTGTAATAGAATCCGAACCTTATTTCAGCTCTCCCAGATTCTTCATTAGCTAATAAAACAAAGGTCCATGACTCAGTGAAAATATTTCCTTCATTCGTCCCAAATTTTTTTTTTCATCAATTTGAAAAGAAAATTTTCTTGCAATCTCTATGCTAATGGATTTTCGGGATACTCTGGTTGAATTCACCTTTATCCAGGTATCATACATTAGTGAATCAAGTGTAGGATTTAGAACCCCTCCATTAATAATCTTCAATTTTTCTCTTGCTAAAATGCAGTTGTCATATCATTGTTTCAGATCACATAATTCTTCTCATTCAAGAGCTCAAAAACCACCATAAGGATGGAATGATCAGAGGCTGGCAAGAATAGTGGATCATTAGGTTTGATCCTCACAAATCCTTCAACATTTGCTACAGAAGAACCTCTCTTATCTTCACCATTGATATCCATTTTCCCTTATCTTGAAACCTGAATCTGGATCATAAAATGCTTAAAGTTAAATTGGATCAAGACCCAAATTACTTTGATACCATGAAGAAACTGAGCTCATCTCAGTGAAATGAAACAAAACTAATCAACAATGATAATGGAAAAAATTGGGAGAATTTCTTATTGAATAACTTGATTCAAACTAAGCAATGTACAATGTATTTATAAATGCCTACTCCTGCTCTACAACTAAGTAACTTGTAACAATCAACAAATAACTAACTAGTTCAGCTAACTACCAACAATTTACAAATTGAAACAAGTGGCCTAACTAGGTGATAAGTTAACTGATAAAGTTGCTTCTTGAAGAAGACTGAATCATGAATGGAAGACTGTTGTATTATTCTAGACACATCTGGTACAAGCTTCAACCCAGATAGCTGCTGCATTGATACGTTCCCTTAGGAAGAATTACAGAATCTCTAACCAAGCCCTTCATGGCACGAACTTTCTTATTATGATCACAGCCTAGACTCATAAGAAAACAAGGGAAGTATATTATCCACACCAGTGAAGTATAATGTCTTTTCATTTGCATGAAAAAGTAAAAGATCACTTTCTGGCACCTTGCCCATTATCTGTGGGAATAAAAAAATAATTGAATTAGGCTCCAATTCCATTTCCCCCTCCCCCTATTTTTCCTTCATTAGTTATGTTAGGAAAAAGATTAGAAAAAAGTTATGTTACAAGCATAATAAGGAAATTACCATCTATAAACTTCCTTACAAGGAAAGAGTTTCTTTAAGAAAACTACCATTCCCACAAGGAAATGATTCTATTTCCTTATTAGAGAACATGCAATATGATAGAATGGTCACCCTTTGAGTGGTGAAGTGCTGGCTTCAGCCATGTTCCCGACAAATGTGTTACATCTATCATCCATGTTGCATCTCCATTATCAACCTGTTTCTTTTTCACGTTCTACTTTTCACACCTTTTCTTGATCACTTCTGGCAATTCGTTAATCCAAAAATGTATATAAAGAAATTATCAACGGGATAATCAATGGCTATGATGGAGAGGATCGTGTTTGCAGTAAGGAGAGAAGGTTCCTTGTGATGATCAACTGTAGAAATGAACACATCCATGTCAGGAAGGTCAGACTGACCCTCCAGACTGGAGGGGGTGCTGACTCAAACTTATCTTTTAGAGCTTGGATATCCACCCATTGGTTTATAGGGTTCAACTAGGGAAGTATACCAAGTACCATGAAAATGCAACCCAGATCTCAAATACTACTAATATTCGTATAGCCACATTCCATCTGCGTGAACCTCATCTTTAATGAATACGGTGATGGTTAAGTTTAAATCACAATCCTTTTATTTTATTTCTTTGACTACACCTCGATAGTTCCCGGAATTGGCACGACGAGTTTAACTTCTTCAAGTACCTAAAAAAGATCCTCGAGGGTGATATCCTAGGAGGAAAATCCGACGCTCAAGTTATTATGTTTTACTTTACGTGAGTCTTCCTTTAGTCCCAATCGATTTATTTGGTTTTTCGTCTTTTGCTTTATTTGTAGAGTACATGTTATATGGTCATAGCTCAGGCATTGTGCTCCTCTCTCCTAGACTGTGGCTTAACATAGGGTATTTGTGGCGAGTGGTGTTTTCCCTCTATTTCTATGATTGGTTTCCTTTGGGCGAAGCGTAATGTGTATCCAGTTAGGTGGTCCCCTCTTGTGAAGTGGTTATTCTACTACGATGCTTCGCTAGACTAGGATTGGGTGAGTTATGTATATACCAGATATATAGTTATTTTTTAAAATAATTAAATATTCATAAAATGAATGCTTTGGAAGTATGACATGGAAAATGAGGAGGAGGTGAGGACACTTGGTAAAAAACTTGCTCTTTTTGTGTATAATATAGATGGTTATATTTTTCCATAGTTAAATATCCGTTAAATGAATGCCTTGGAAGGATAACAAGGCAAAGGAAGGTGAAAACACTTGGCAAAAAAATTTCTATCTTAGTATAAAGTATAGATAGTTAGATTTTTTTTTGCATGATTAAATATTTATTAAATGAATGTTTGGGAAGGATGATGTGACAAAGGGAGGTGATGACACTTGGAAAAAAGACTTGCTCTTTTAGTATATAGTGTGCATAGTTCGATTTTTTTTGAATACCTAGATTGTCACTTAATGAATGATTTGGAAGGATGACATGGCAAAGAGACGTGAGAGTACTTGGAAAAATACTTGCTCTTTTAATATATATAGTATAGATATATAGTTAGATTTATTTGAATAATTAAATATTCATAAATAACTGTTTTGGAAAGATGACGTGACAAAGGAAGGTAAGGCCACTTGGAAAAAAATATTCTCTTTAGTATATAGTATAGGTAGTGATTTATTTTCACAATTAAATATTTATTAATAGAAAATTCTTAGGATAGGTGGACTATCCAATATCCATAAGGTTATGGATAGGCAAGGGATTATTTTGCAAAATGGGGTTCATTTCGTAATTAATGAAAATTTAAGTTTTTAACTAAATATTTAATTTGTTGTTATATTTTCCCATTCCCTCTTTCCTCTGTGTTTTCTTCTCTCTCTGGTTCGGTTTCTCTCCTCTTTTCTCGTTCTTCTCCTGTTCTCCACTACTTCTTCGTTCTCCATCGGCACTCGCATTGAAACTAATCTTGTCTTGAACTCCGAAAAATGCCACTTCATTGTGGAAAAAACATTGTATTACGTCATGCAGTCTCTTCACAAGGTCTCGAGGTTGATAAAACAAAAGTTGACACAATCAATTCCCTACCTTACCCCTCGAGTGTTAGAGAAGTTAGGTCATTGACTCGCCTCCTCCTGGCATCGTTAAACTCGAGAGGAGGTTTGGTGTATTAAGGATCAGAAATAAAAGGTATATTGTTGCTCTTGTTCCTACTATTATACTACCTATGGGGTACATAGTTGCAAGACTTGGGTTGTCCACAAAGATGTTAGGAATCTAAGAGTCAACTAAACACATATGTGATTAGGTCGTCAATCCAATCACGTGTCAGGAATAGTCAGTGACACTACAACAAACATCACCTTTTGCGACATGCAAAATATGTTGCTTGTCACTAGTATAGTGTCGCAAATGTATTTTTGTGACACTTTTTGCATCACTCTTTATTATGTCGTGAAAGTCCATACAGTATTTTTGCTACACACTTTTTTTCATTTGTGACGCAAATAAAGCAACATTTCATGTAAATGTCGTAGGTGTTTGTGACACATTATGCGGCATTTACATTTAGGGACGCATGTATGTTTGCGACACGTTATGCATCAATTACACATATTGACGCATGTAATATTGCGACGTCTGATGCGCCATTTAGATTTAATGATGCACGGATGCTGGCGACACATTATGCGGCATTTACGTTTAGTGATGCATGTATACAAGTGACACGTTATGCATCAATTGCGCATAATGACGCATGTGCTATTGCGACATGTTATGCGCCATTTAGATTTAATGATGCATGGATGCTGGTGACATATTATGCGGCATTTACATTTATTAACGCATTTATAATTGCTACATGTTATGCATCAATTGCACCTGGTGACGTATGTAATATTACGACAAGCTATGCACTATTTAGATTTAATGATGCATGGATGTTAGCGACACAGTATGCATCAATTGCACCTAGTGACACCTGTGCTATTC
>JAULKJ010310061.1:0-11012 GCA_032355405.1 Rubia balearica | reverse complement strand
AGGACAAACTCCAATCATCTTTCGAATGTTTGACATACCTGTGGAGCTTCTGATTGAATGTCCATATATCGATGCTGTGAAAGAAGTGGTTATTGTTTCAAAAGTTTGCTGTATTTTAACAAACTAAACTCCAAAAGCAATCAGAAAAAATGTAATCAACTTATTACCATCTCCACTGGTCACTGGTGTTATACCAGTCAAGCACTTAATAGCAGTTGCTGTTCCAGCTCCATTAGGTCCAAGAAGACAAAACATACTGTATTACGTATTTTCATATGTCAATGTAAAACAAGGTCCTAGTTATTAACCGTAATCACCCGACACTTTAAGCTAACCTGCAAGTATGAACTTTATCAAATAATGACATTGGTTATTAGATACTCAGTTCAGATAGTATTAAAGCATTCTAAATATAGTTTTCAGCCTTCTAAACTGTAAACATGACACATCCAGTGGAAAACTCAGGATGGACCAAAACAAAACCAAATAAACTAAAATAAAATTGACCTCTTGGAGTACATCAGGTTTCTCCATCTGAAAAACTATAGAAGCTTGCCTCTCCAAGATAGGCTTTTGGAATGATGACTGGGGCTTTTCCCGTAAGTTTTGTAGGGAAAAAGGAGATTCATCCACATGATACAACTTGATCTGTATAAAATGCCACGAATAGAACCACCATTCAACAAATATAATGATTAGGACCTCTTTTATTCCATCATCCGTATCACCCAAAAGTACCAGCAAAGGAATATTGCGCAAATTCATATAAGCAGCCACGATAAAGGGTGAATCTAGGATATAACTCTATTACAACAATCCAACCTCCTGACAATCGTAGATGATATGAAAATTATGAGCCAGCAAGAAAATAATATTAAAATAAATCCCTTAAGCAATCAATAATGAGGAGAGGGAAGCAAATAATCTAAAGCATGACATTTCAGAGCTGATACCTGCTACCACCTATCAAGGAACATAAAATAAAAAGAAAAGGTGATATTCTACTTGAAACATCTTCATCTCGTGGGGTTAGGACCAAGAGTTCCCCTAAAACGGGATCCGTACAGAATTGTAATTCTAGGAAAACATTTACAGCAAATCATAAATCACTATTGTGAGTAAAAAATTGGCTTTACCGTTTTATCTTAACTAGCAAACCTATGTTCCAACATAGTCTAACTTAACCAAGTATGTAAAGTAAATAATGCACGAGACACACAACTTGGTTACGCAGTTCGGTGAAATCCACCTACATCTGCGGGGCCTGGCCCAGTTCATAATAATCCACTAATCAGAGATATAGTACAAACATCATACAACTATACTTATCTTCTAATTACAACGTGTGGATTTTGCAAGCTCCCCTTGCTACCGATCCACCTTGATCAGACTCCCTCTAACCTCGAAACTCGTCGACACTGAATCTTCTCCTTCCGAGAAATTAAGCCATACGTTCTGAACTTTGAACAACAGGTCGTGTATGTTGAAACATATAGTTTATGGCTCTTGCAAAGCTTCTCGAAAGATAGAAGTATGATGTACATATTTTCTCAATTAATTTGTGTCAATTGCAGCCGTATAATGTCCTTCATTTATAGTCGATTGGAATTGCTCAATAATATTCCTATTCCTTATCTGTTTTTGAAGCATATCCAAATTCCATAAATAAAGGGATTTTTCTTATCTCAAATATCCCATAATATTCCATAAATCCAGTTCCATAAATATAGGGATTTTCCATAAAAACATTATGTTTCCGTGCGACTGAATCAAATATTGCATGACCTCCAAGTTTCCATAAACTAATTCTGTCGCAATATTCTACACGCCAATTCTGATTTTCCGCAGTATGTTCCAACATGGATTGTTTTTCTTCTTTAACGCTAGTTCATAAATGCCAACACTTTAATCCATGAGACACGCATGACTTTACACTCGGGACACCGTATGCAGTATACCATATACGAATTGGTGGGCTTATATAAAAAATATTTAAAAAATCGAACATTAGATAAGAGTACTCTTTCTCCTCCTCCAGCCCCTGTTCTTCTGATTCTACTTGCATGCTTTATAATTCTAGCAAATGTTTATTCTTGTTATCACGCTCATCCTTGAAAAGGAGTTCACACATAAGACATTTAATCAAAGACATTTATTGGGGGCTAGATTGTAAGAATTGATGTTCTCTGGTGTAAATTCTGCCTTTCACTTGCCTGATTTTGTGTCATTTTTCAGGTTTTGTCTGGATTTCGTCGGAGAAAGGCCTGAATGATAGTTTTAAATATTTTGAGGCATGCAATTGAGAAGGATATGGCACAACATGTACTCTAGGCTTTAATTTTAGTACACAAACATGCTAAACTAAACCAAAATCATAAATTTTGCGAGAGTTTGAACTGGAAAATAACAGAGCGAATAACTGTAACGAGAAGCATGAATCACAATAGTTTGAACATGAAATCAAATCCTGAAGTTATTTTCCACAGATCGAAGGAATGCAAAACCATTAACCAAATGTATAGAAAGGGTGTCACGCTTATCGTCCTGATGAGTAAAGTACCATCTTAACGTCACACAAGAAAATAATTAAACACGCAAATTATGATTCCCGAGAAATGATTCTGTTTACAGTGAACGCGGACAGAGAATTCTCACGCATCCAAGTTTTCTGCATCGTAAAACACACAACAATTAATTCAACACATAAAGGAAATAGTGAAAAGCAGTAGCAGATATCTATGCTCGGCGTATACTATATAATATAGTTTCCAAATCCAGTTCAAAAAGCTAGAGAAACTGTACCACATTCATCAAAGAGGCAGAGATAATTTTCTTGCAATCTAAGGCTAGCCAAGATACTAATGCTTGGATCAAAATTAGAAATTTCAGTAAGAATCAGCAGCGGGATCGATATATTTAAAACTCAACGGACACCAAACAATCATTGTGCGAAGTCTTAAAACTTAACGGAAAAAAGAACCGTGATTTGAAAAAGAGAAATGCTCTTTTCTGATATAAAATCATACAAATGCATAGCAAAACATATAACATTGCAATAGATGTTTTAAACATTGCAATAGATGAAAAACACACAAAAAAATCTATAACCAAATCAGGGACAAAAACCAAAAATAATTTCCGGCAGCAGAACCTTTTTATAGAAATATGAGAAAAAATAAAGATAACTCACATCCAACAGATCTATATATTCCTTAAAATATGATTGCAAACAAATCCTATAGTTTTCTCATAGTTTGAGATTGTTCTGTCAGCTTCTCATTTTGAAAAAGTTTAGACATATACCTCAATAAAAATATCAAGTGATCATTTTTGTTCCCACCATCTTGTGAGCCAGATCACTAAAGCTGTTAAATTTGTATATTTTGATGTCCGAATTGACCATAGCAGAAATGAGATTCTCGTACATCAGTTTGTTAATTTCAATGTAACATGTGTAAGGCCTTTTATCTCTAAATTGAGTAAGCAATAGTTATGATGGCAATCAATACCAAAAACTAACAAATATTTGTAAACATAGAAATCGTAGGATGTATCCTAAGCAGATTATCAGTAAAATGAAGAGTTCCTATTGCGAAAACTGATCGCCAATCAATAAGGCACATCATACATGAAACATGAAAAACTTAGAAGATTGGAATAAAATGCACTTACATCAATTAGAGGCTCTCCATTTCCCTCTTTCTGCATCTTCACAAAAAAACTAGACAGACAGAAAACTTCATTACCTACGTCAACATTGCACACCTAAAAGAAAGAACATAAGATAAATATTTATTTGACATATGAGATCAAATTTAGCATTTTCTGAATCACGGACCTCAACGAGAATTCCAGTCCATCCCCCTCACATAATCTTTGAGTACCATCATACATATCCAACCAATATCGTTATGAAAAGAGTTTCTCACATAATCACTCCTGAGGAGATATATATATATATATATATATATATCTAGATTTCAGTTATGAAAAGAATACCAAGAAATTCTTTAAACAAATAAAGAAATGCAATCAAAGGTGGAGACAACTTGAATTACCTGCAACATTGATTAAGTCTTCCTGTGTATGTCAACCAACCTCGTTCACCATCCTTGGACAATAACTTGAAGGGTTTCGTTTCCAAAGTCTTTTTGTTCCTCCAAAATTCTCATGGCTGAAGTTTCAAGTTGTTTGGAACACATAATGACCCTGACTGTCTTCAACGTATTAATTTTCCCGAGGACAGGCGGAATCTCCACAAGTTTTTGGCAACGTTCAAGGACAAGATGCTCCAAGCAAGGTAAGGGGTTGTCACAGCTAGAGATATCAAATTCTTCAATGGACAACCACTTTAATTCCAGATATATGAGGTTTGAGAAGTCTCCATCTTCCAATTTCCAACTGTTCCCTTCACATGACTGGAAACGTAGTTTAAGAACAAGGAACCAAAATTTAATCTTGTACAATTTAATCTTATATTCTCTTTATCTTCTATTGAAAACAAAATTTTCTCTTTATCTTCTATTGCAAGTACTAAATGATTTTTTATGTTTATAAATATAAAATTTTGACAAGTTATCCTTCTATTCATTCATCATCACAAGACAAAATACTCATATGATTACTTGCCTTAAAAGTCCATTTGCACCCTCCTTGTTTTAATCAATTTTTTTGAGATGATTTGCAAGAAAATTATTGATATGGGAATAAAAATGTACTGTTTAATAATTTACTAATCGTGTGCAATAGAATAAAATATTCCTAATTCAGTCCATGATTGTCTTGTTGCATTTATCAAAAAAAGTATATCTAATTATGTTTTTGAAGAAAGAGTTATCAAAATATGAAAATGTTTTTTAAAAAATACTGTAAAATTATATTAATTATACAAAGATTAAAGTTTCATCAGTATATTTTAATCTATAATTTATTTTCTAATATACTATTAACTACTATTAATATGTCCCTACTAAACCTATTTTCTAATTCCGCAAATTTACACCTCAAGGGATAGTTTGGAAAATATCCATCAATGTTTAATTTGGACAATTATAAACCAATTTAAATTATTTAATTAACAACAGTACGGAGAAATCGCATTTTAAAAATATGATATAAAATGTTTAAATGTAATTAAGTAGAGCCTTACAAAGGTATCCAAGCATCTACATACAGTGAAGACACAATGGATAAAGTCGGAAATAATTACTTCATGTAATAAAGGGAAGAAAGAAGAATCAAACCTTATAGATCCAAATGAAGCTCAATTTCTCCGTTCCTTCAATGCAAATTTCTTTGAAAAGAAACTGAATCTTCTCTAATAATGTTCTCCAGTAGATTCACCTGAAAATCGATAGCTGAAAAATGGTTGGTGAAGATGCAGTCAAAGCTCGAGATAGAAAACATCTTTTAGAAAATGGACTTTTGATGGGATGCAATTTAAGCTCGAGACAAAGATCGTCTTTCAAAAAACTGACTATAAAGATATCATAAAATAAATACATGAAGTTGCAGAAGACGTACTTAGAATGTACTCCTGAAGACTTGAGAGAAAGGTTTGAGTTTGATAGCAGCAGCTTGAACGAGATGAACCAACTTTAATCCACTCTTCATTGATCAATCTGAGTAAACAATGCTTAATTTCAAAACAAATTTCAAAGCGACCCACGTGAAAATGTAACGCACTCACAATTTAATATAGATTGCACTCTGAATTAAGCATCTTATTTATTTAAGTTGTGGAAACCCATAAAATAATGCTTATAAAATTAATGGTTTTGCTAGTCTCCTTCCGTTCCAGGTTAATCTGCATACTTCACTTTATGTTATTATTCACTGTCCAACTTTGACCGCATATTTGAATAGATATATAAGCAATAATATTATCGTATGCGATATTGTTGGATTCGTAATAACAGGTAGTTTCTCAAAAATAACTTTTTGTTTGTCATTATTATACTTAGTTAAATAATCTACGGTTAGACAAATTTTTTGATGAACTTGAATAAGATTCCGTGCAATTTAACCTGGAACGGAGGGAGTACCTCTTTTTCTACAGAAGATATCATTTCCAATTAGGGATAGAGTACTAATTCAGAATTATAAACATTATATGAAAAGGAGTTTTGGTTACCTTAATATAAAACTCTTGATCAAGAACTTCACTCTAGAACATCCCAGAAGGCATAAAATTGGTCATAAGAGAAAGGCTGTGCTCCTGTAAATAATGGATGAATGAATTATTAAATTGCTTACGTAAATAAAGCTCCAGTGCGTGTCATAATTCTTATGTAGGCATAAAATAACCCTACGTTTAGGTCAAAAGTGTCAATCTATTCCAGTAAAATATGAAAGTGTAAATCTAATCCTATTATTTGGTCGAATGTGTCAATCTAATTCTGGCAATGGAAATCTAGCCGGAATTATGTAAAATGACCATTATACCCCTCATGAAAAAAATTGAAATTTGAAAAACCTTAAAAGACGATATTTTCCCTCTTTGGATATTAACTAAAAGTTTCCCCTTTTTTTCTTACTCTCCTTTCCCGCCCAACCCGTTCGTCATTCCCAACGCCAAAGGTAACCCCCTATTGCAGCTGACAGCTCATAATCGTTCTCTCACAATGAAGATCCCGATTGTTGTCCCTGATTTACTGCACGGCCAACAGAAGATGGCGTTTCAACTATAAAACAGGGCAACCTGAAAAATGGTAAACCCGATTGAAATACACCCACAACATGCCTCATTGATGCTTAGTCGGGGAGTAGCGAATATCACTTTGTTGTTTTTAATTAATTTGGGGCAAAAATGTGGGTGTGAGGGTTAGTTCGAAAAGGTTTTCCAGGATAGTGAACTTGGCTACCAAAATTCATGAATTTCGAGTGTTGAGGATGTTAATATCCATTTGATTTGCTTTAGAATTGTTTTTGCATGCTATGATATATAGTGTGGTCGAATGTAAGTTTTGCTTTGAACAGCCAAGGGATTTGGTTTATTGGTTGGTAAGAATAGGTGTTGTGGCCTATTTGATTTTGTATGAGTTTTGATAAAGGTGATGTTCTTATTTGTTGATTGTAATGGTTATGTAGTTACTGTGTGTTGCTTTGATGTCTTTTTTTAGTTTTGTATGTGTTGTGATAGTGTGTGCAGGATGATTTCGATACTATGTACACCATCATGCTTCGTCATGGTGATAGGTAGAAAGTATTGGATGGGATGAATTCAGATCACTAATTGATTTCGATGCTATGATTTTATGGAATGTGCTGATCCACCCTATGATTTAATTTAAAGTGCTGATCTAACTCTATAATTTAATTAAATGTGCATATAGAACCCTATGTTTTAATTTAAAGTGTTGATCTAACCCTATAATTTAATTAAATGTGCTTATAGAACCGTATGTTTTAATCTAACCATCTCTATGATTTAATTTAGAATGGTCACGAAATTTTTAGTTTTAACCTCAGGGATATTTTTGTCTTTTCAAATTAGGTCAACGCTCAAATTCCTCCAATCAATGCTGAAATAATGCAATTTGGGTATATTGGCACAATTGTTCAAAATCTTACGTTTATTTTAACACTTTTAAATTTTACAGGGTTAGATTGACACTTTCACAAAATAATAAGGTTAGTTTTGTATTTTACCTAAAATTTTGATTAGTATATGCTCTTAACTAAGATTATTATTATGTGAGATTTTTTTTGTCATTGTGTTATATATATATTATGAGTAATTAAAGTTGTCACATGGTCAACTCATCTTTAAAATTTTGATTAAAAAATATGCACTTTAAATTAAAACGCGGAAGTATCAAACGGAAAATTATATGGTACCTAAAGATACTTATCATATTGTACCTCAGTAATACAATTTGTGTACGTTTTAGTGATTTTTTTTATTTTCATAAAAAGTGGAATGTGTGTTACCTATGTATTTTCAATTTAAATTACATACGGATAGTAATGGGTATAATTTAGTGATACGCTGAATAGAGGCAATTCACAAAACGTCACTAATAATTTATCGACAATTTTGAGCTTCATGGATGCTCCAAAAAAGCATCACTACTAGAAAAAAAAATTAGTGTATCTTAACACTCTACTTGTTTTCAAGTTAAAGCTTATTAAATTTAATTATAAATTTTAATTGTTATGAAAGTAAGAGATTTATCAGGATATGTGTTTTGGAATATTAACTTTCATAATTTTTAGTATAATAATGGTAAACACTTAGTTCCAAATCCTGGATGATAAAAAACGAAACAAACACTTAAAAATATATATTAATAACGCATATTTTGTGACAAGTAAGGAAATGTCACAGTATTTGCTATACCTTCAGGTGCCATTATATATTTGTGACATGTGCATATGTCATTAAACAGAATTACTACATTAATCCACGTGACAAAAGTTTATGTCACTTCTAAATTGAACTACATCATAAAGCGTTAATGCTCACAATATTTTAGTGACACTCTAGATAGAGACACTTCACAAGACGTCACTAATAATTTTAGTAACGTTTTTGAGTGTCAAGAATGCTCCAAAAAAGTATCACAACGGGGGGAATAGTGAAAATTTCTCTTCTTTTCATTTCTTTTTATGGAAACCTATTCGTTTATAGTAAAAAAAATAGAGAGGATCTTTTGTTAAACCGTGTAAGGATTAGGCTAATCATGTCAATCTCAATTTTATAACTTTAAAGTTTCATTAAAATTATTTGTATCTTTAAAAAAATTAAAATTATCAGAATTGTATTAATTTTAAAAAAAATCTCCTCTAACGATCATGCGGTTTAAAACAAGAGTGATTTTAAAAAGGACTTGGCAAAAAACTGAAATCAAAACATGAGTCAAGCATAACTATTCACAGTTAAAACAATATAAATAAGATTAAAAGGGACAATATTGGAAAAAAACACATAAATATTTAATTTTTACAAATATAAACTAGTTGAATTTATTCAAAACACCACGGAGAAAATCGTATTTCAACTTAAAAAATATGATATAAAATGTTTAAATGTATCTAGCTAATAGCCTTACAAAGAAAAAGAGACATCCAAGCATTTGCATATATTGAAGACAAAATGGATAAAGCTGGAAATAATTACTTTTTCATGTAATAAAGTGAAGAAAGAATATTAATCAAACCTTATAGATCCAAAGGAAGCCCCATCTGTTCTTCCCTTTATTGCAATCTTTGAAAAGAAACTGAATCTTCTCCAATAATGTTCTCCTGTGGAATTGATAATTGAAAAATGGTCGGTGAGAATGCAATCAAATTAAGCTCTAGATGAAGATCCGTCTTTCAGAAAATGGACTCTCGATATAAAAAAAAGAAATATATACATGAATTTGCTGATAATTTACTCCTCGAGGCTTGAGAGAAACCCTACACTAATTAAACTCCTCTCTCCGTCTCAATCAAATTTGCACAGAACTTCTTTTATAGTTTCCAATGAACATGTTTGGATGTAAATATATAGTAAGTTCAGATTACTAGAGTGTTTTAATGTTAAAATACGCTTTATAACACTGAATCAAAACGTTTCTGCAACTACATACTCTGTTTTTCTCCTTGTTTCCACAAGACAAACAAGGAAAGAGGATGGGAAATTAAGGAAAGAGGATGGGAAATCAATACAACTACGTACTCTGTTGTATTGATTATTGCTAGGAGAGGATAACGTTGGATGGGTGGATGAAGTATGTTAATGGCCCACATCAACCAATAATGTTAATGTATGATGTTAAAATTAGACAGATTATAACACTTTTACAAGTATTACTGTATGCAAATTTGCAAGATCTATAACTTATAACTGCAGTGTTTGTCAGAAAGTAAAAAAAGAATCATTAAAAATGTGGAAATCGATAACTAAATTCGAAACAACCGTACGAAATATATACAGCAAGAACAAGCCATCAGCATCAAATCTCTGGTATAACGGAAAATCAAAATGATTATTTCATTTCAGTTTTTATTGAGCTTAATCTATGGTTCATGATTCAAGATCTGCAGGCAATATTTTAAGCATTAGATCGATGAAGAGAAATAAACATCAATATATATCAGATCTGGTATGATTTTGAATGCAAATGAAGGACAGAGAATAAATACCTGGAGCTGTATGCAATATGAAGCTGGAGAGTTAGCAACTGATGGAACTCTGGATCTGGTAATGAATGGATTCAACTGATAGAGGGAAAAAAAAAGTCTTCGTCTTCGTCAACCCCATTGTCCCTACTAGTATGACTTACTGTATTATAAATAAGCACGTGGATCGAACAATTTTTTATTTTTTTTAAAAGGACTGAATCAAAATTAAATAAATAAAAAAGTAATAATAATGGAACTAAATTATATTATATTTTAATTAAATTTAGTATTAGGGAGGACGGTAAATGGAACAACCACATTATCTATTCCACTGTATTTTTTAATTCAAATATTTTATGTTATAAGTTAAATATGTAATAGGACGTATTTGAATGTTTGAATGTGAAAATATAAAAATATTATATATTAAATATATTTTTTAATTTTAAAAATATTATTTAAATTTTTAAGTGTTGGTAAATTTTGAGTAACAATGTTCGTAAAGCAATGAATGGTCATATGTCTTAACAAAAATAGTTTCTTCCAAGAAAGAACAGTACTGAAAACGTTTCCTAGAAAATAAGGGTAATCATGTGTGATTGTATTCATACTTTGTGGTACATTATATAGAGGTACAAATATCTATACAGAAAAGGAAAAAGAAATCTAATCTAATTACAATTCCAAGTAATAGTCACATAATATTGCTTATTCCTTAATACTCCTCCTCAATTTGGAGCATGAGGATCACAAATGCCCAACTTGCCTAGTAATGAATGAAACTGATTCCGTCCGAGAGCTTTGGTGAACAAGTCCACATGTTGATTGATGTATATGTTATCACCGTATGAAGTCTCTCGTCGTGATCCCTTGAACCGCGTCCGACCTGCAAGACAATGCTC
>JAULKJ010310050.1:0-11013 GCA_032355405.1 Rubia balearica | reverse complement strand
TGAAATGTTTTAGGCTATCACTCCAGCCCATTTACCCAACCTCCCCCCCCCCCCACGACCCATTTCCTTTCATTTACAACTCAAACTCTTCTCTATTACAATCCTGGTTAACTATTTTCAGAAAATAACAAAACTGCATTGCACAATCTGCTCAGTTTCTGGCAAACTTCTTCTTCTATCATTTCCTTCCATTTCTTAGCTTTCCTCCACCTGCATTCCAATTCAATCTGAACTGTAATAGTCTCAGCTTTCAGTTCTTCTTTCCTGAAGATTCTTTTGTTTCTTTCATTCCAAATTCAGTATAGAACAGTAGTTATAATCATCATCTTTTGAATCTAATTCCTCATTGATGCAATAGTAAAGTTTTCCTCACTCTATTACTCCCATCTTTCTCCAGATTTCTTTTGCAAACATACACCATGTAAACAAGTGTCATGTATCCTCGTCTTCTTCCTCAGATAGTTTACATTTTTGTTGCTCTCCCAACACTCCATGAGATAGCAACCTTTCTGTTGTAGGTAAGCAATTCTACAGTAGCATCCACATAAAAAATTGTATTTAGGTAGCAGATTCTTGTACATATGGATATGTAATGCTTTTCCCTTTCATCATATCATATACATCCCTTATCTTCAATTTACCTTTCTAATCAATACAACCCTTGAACTCCTGCAGGTACTTGTTCTTCAGTTACATAAGTTCTTCCAAGTCCACCAAATGCTTTCTGGATGCTTATATTTCTCAAACTCCACATTCTTTGAATAATTAGCTTGTATCCATTTCACCATAACAAATCATTTTTTTGACTGAAAATCCCACACCTGTTTACAAATAACAGCTTTGTTCCAAACAGATGGATCTATAATCCCAATTCCTCCAGAACTTTTACTTCTGCATAGAGAGTTCAATGTACCTAGTGTATAGCCTTTACTTCCATCATGTCTTCCCCATAGAAAGCCTCTGCAAATTACTACTATTCTATCATAAATACTCTCAGGATAGTTTTAAATACTTTCCCAGTAGCCTACTATACTAAAATGAAGAGTATTAAATAACAGAATTTTTCCAGCATATGATAATAATCTTTCATAATTCCAATTCTTCAGCATTTTTCTTATCTTGTCCAGTAGTTGTTCACAAACTCCTTTACTCCGTTATTTCTGTGATTTTTGGTACTCTGGGGATCAGTGTTAATATAGCTTTGTTCAGATCTTCTGGTATCAGTTCTCCTTTTTTAAAAATTGCATTACTGCAACTACACTCCTTCATGTGATACTCTAAGTTGTCTTGAACAATTTACCTGTATAACCATCTGTTTTAGGGATTTTATTAGCATTTATACTCCATACTGCTTTCTAATTTCCTCTTAAGTCACTGGAACTATCATCTCTGATTATTGCTTTACTGAAAGTACACCTCTCATTTCCACCAAACTTTCATCAAATCTAGCTATTTTTCCACTTCCAATTGTTTTTGAAATGGCTTAGCAAATATTGCTCTATCTCCTCCAGATCAGATTTGAGCCCACCATCTATCATCATACTCACTACATTGTTTTTATACTGCCTACTTTTCAAAGTTGCATAAATCATTTTGGCATGTATGTATCCCACTTTAAGCCATTTGACCTACATATGCTGGATCTTCATTTATTTTGTTCTAAGCTTTCAGCCATTTTTTCCCTGATTGCTTTTAAATCAACTCCTCATAATTCCCTTCTGTTCAGTTTTTTGGAATGGTCTCTCCAAAAATTTAGATTTCCTGCCAAGTCCTTCAATATGCTTACGGATTTCACACTCCATATCCAACAAATTCATTGAAGTAGGGTGGCAACTCCCAAATATTTATATATTTAAAACCTCTCAAAAATTTTCCTTAATTTTCCTGCCAGTTGAAAACTAGTGGAAAGTGATTAGATATCATTTCTGCTTTCACCTAACTGTAAGCCCCTTTATTGTTTTCCAACCATTTTTTATTTCTGCTGCATCCCTTCCATTACTCCAGGTATAATTCAGCCCAATTGTCTTCATTTCTACCAACTGATTCATCTCCACAATTTCCTGAAAGTCTAGCACTTTTTTCTTCTATACCTCATTTCTATCTGCCATTTCTAAGGGGGGATAAAATCACCCATAATCGCCCAAGGTTTTTCATCCCTGACTCCCAGTTTCTTCATAAATTCTCACATGGGCTTCCTTTTCTCTATGGTATTAAAGCCATATAACACTGTTAGATAAATCTCCATATTTCTCCCCTTAATCTTCATCTCAATATCTATCCATTGCTCCACATATTCAACAGTTTCATCTCCATATAGTATGATCCCCATCCCAGCCAAATTCTCCATCCTTTAACTAATCCTCTATTTGTCAGTAATTTCTAGCTAATGCCAATGCTTTCCCATATTTTTTTTGTTTTTATTCTTTTATCTTTGTTTCTAGTACTCTACATCCAATATTATTCTCAACACAAAACTTCCATATTCTTCTATGTTTTTCACACTTCTTCAACCCCTGACAATCTTATCTTTCATAAGTATTTGGTGGATTAGTAAGAAAATTGCAACTACTACTTGCTTTCAACATATCATTCCCTTCCATACTCTTATCATCATTCCGTATTTTTGCTTTTCCTTTTCCCCTTAGTTCAACTACTTTTCCAATTCCATTCTATTCTTCTCCCATTCTTTTGATTTTTTGTTCAGTTTTCTGAATCATTTTATCCCTCATAGACTTCACAGTAATTCCCTGCATTGATTCAAAAATTTTGGATGCTCAGATTATTGATCATTTTTCTTGACTGGAATATAAACCTTGTCAATTCTTAGTTCTTTCTCCTTTTCCTGCAAACTTCCTCCTGATGGCCAAATATACTACATATTTTCATTATATTAGCCTCACAGTATTTCATTAGTATTACCATGTTAATTTTTTTAAATACATTTTTTGAATTGATATTTTGTCTATGTAACAATATATTATGTTTATTATGTATTAAATTCTCATGGGTTGAAAATTGTAGAAAAAATGGATAGAGTAGAACTCATCATTTCATGCCATTGGTAGAATCATTTACTATGTTAGCCTTTGAACATGCTTCTAAGAATGGTGTGGTGTGAGCATGAAATTTTTTTCTCACTTACGATGGTATTGTGGAAGAAATATTCACATTAAAAGCCTTGCTATTTTGCATTATCAATGATTTCTGCGCATATGAGAATTTGTCAGGATACTCAATGAAATTGAATTTTGTGTGCCTGGTATGTGAGAAAGAGACTTCATCTAGTAAATTGAAGCATGGTTGTAAAACTGCATGTTAGGGCTATCGAAGGTTTCTCTGCATGGGTACCCATGGTGTTTGGAAAAAAAGTGGTTCAATAGGGATGTGAAGTGGTATAGATATGACCTACAAAACCCTAGTACATGAGTTACTTCGCTAAAACCAGTTAGCTGATCACTCATAAACCAACCACATTGATTCGCTAATAGGTAACTGATCCCGGATAGGGTGGAGAAGCACCACTCACCATGATATCCGTTGTTAGACCACGATATAGGAGAGGTGAGTATAACACGCATGTCACGATCGCGCAAAAAAAGTCCCTGTAAATAAAGATAGAAAAAACAAACGAAGGTAGTTGACTTTTACCCCAAGAATGTATAAAGGCAACTACACTAACTAGAGCATCGAATATTCTCCATGTGGATCCTTTTGCAAATACTCAACGAGGCTGGACCTGCAGTGCTAATTCTGAGAATCATGCTTACTCGGAGGGATCCCCTGGATCAGAGGCGCTGCCTGTGTGGACATATTTCTTTGTAGGTTTTCATAGTCCCCTAGAAAATATGGGGCCCAAGCCGGAATCACCCTCTGATCAATAAGCAATGCTAGGATTCTGTTACCCATTGAAGCCAAAAAGCAACAAACTAGCTTAATCGGCCAAGGAAGACTGGAGAAACAATCCAACCACACACTAACACATTTGTCACCATGCAATCCACAAGCATACTGATAATAATCAGAGCAACCAAGAAGGCCAACAAGTAATGAAATAGCCCAAAGAAACAGGCAGCGACAGTGGGATACACAATAATAAGCTCAACACACCCAATAGATCCATAACAAAAAAAATTAAGCTCTCACATCACAACCAACTCATGCAAAATGCTATGAATACATTAGTTAGGGAATAGTGAAATCTCTTCTAGAGAAGGTAGATGTAAGGATCTCTTAGCCACACTAGGCACGCTAAAGAGAACACATTAACTATTTATTTAGAGAAAGCTGGCGAGATAGTGCCTGGATCAGCTAATTGAATTAAGTTAAATATGAACTGTCGAAGCATCTCAAAATGATTACACATCTCGTAAAATATCTCTAGACTAAGTATTAGAATCAAAAGAATATAAATAAATAATAGTAAGCAAAGAAATGTTAACAATGCGAAGAAAATATAATAAAAAAATTTAGCCTTATGGCCAGTAAAATATTTATTAACCTTGATACCATAAATATCTAAGGGTTACAAAGATAATTACCTTACTAAAACTACAAATATTTCCCTATGAAAAATTACAAATCACGAACCTATTACATAGTAAAATAGCTATTAAGTCTCTAGTTGTATGCGCAAGACTATAAAGGCACCAAAGAGAGAAGTTAAAGAGTGGTCACTCATTCTTCCACTTTGTTTTTTAAATGTGCCCCCGTGAAGGGGCCCCATTTTCCTCACCCAGTAGGGAATGCATACCAATAAGCACTAATATCGCTCTGCCAGTAGACCAACCTTACCATTCCATACCCAGTCGACGAACTTCCAAAACCACCCGCCTATTGTACCGTCCATCTTCTTCTCCCAATTTTAGCTGAAAGAGGTCTTAGAAGCCAATCTCATGCTAGTTCTTCCTCACACCCATATTAGTGGGCTTCACAGATGATGTCATGACGCCATCATCCACCTCATCTCCATATTCGTGAATCCCACCCATCAATCTTGTCAAAAATCATACAAAAACACAACAATCATCAAATAACATAACCTAGTAAAGACCAAATAAACAAATAAAACATTTATGGTAAGCATTAAGGTCATTAAGACACCCTACAAAGGAATTTGTCCTAGCTTGTACCTCCATCGACCGAGGTAATCTCTCCAAACCCCTCACACACAACGGGCAATCACATAGCCAGTGATATGCCCAACCCAAACTAGAGATAGCTCTGGCATCCCAAACAAAACTAGATGAATCTGAAAAAACACAAGCCCCCATCCCCATGAGAATAATATCTAAGAAACTTAGAAGACAACAAAGAAAGCTACTTTTCCAAAACAACCAACAACACACCACCAAAACTGCATAAACGCTCTAAGAGCAGCCCTTTTTATAGGTATAACAAAGCCCAAGGAAGATTATCCCTCATTATTAAAACACTTGACAAATCATGATGCCACATTCCCCAAAGAATGGGAAATATTTAAGGGACTTTCAATGCATGAAATGTTAATTTCAAAACAATATGTTTAGTTGTAAATAATGTCTAACAAACAGTGTCTTTCAAGCCTATCTAATACTATAACGTTCAATTTGACAGCATGTTGCTAACAATTCATTTGTTGGAATACATAACCTTCAAAATAGAACGAATTTGATCTCAGACACTAACATCTGAAGAAACTTCGGAACTCGGAAGCTAGAACGGATAAGAAAAGGGAAAGTACACACTAGAGCTTCCAAAATATTCAATCAATTCATGTTTCATACTCTGAATGAATGATTTGTGAACTAATTTTAAAAAGTAAAGTCTTAGGAAAGGTGGCATGCCCATAAACTTATGGATAGCCACTTTACATTTTAAGTCTCATCTAAACCAGGGAATCATGATGATGATTATCGACTCATTAGTCTTAGTGATCATTATATGATGGATTTTTTTAATGATAAAAGCTTATAATTATTTGTACCAAAACTATCACAAGAATTCAATAGTTAAACAACATAGTCATCACTATAAAGACATTTTTATTACACTAATACAAATTTATGTAACATTATGAAATGATAGTATCTCAAAAATTTTAATCTTGAACGGGTCAGCAGGTACCCTGTTACTCAGCCCAAACAATTAGGGTACCCGCAATATAGGTACCTGAATATTCTGGGTCGGGTCTCTATCTAACCTACCCACTCGTTCGGGTACTTGAAAGTGCGGGTACCCACATTTGAACACCCCTACCTGTCAGGAGACATTCTCTTGATGTAGTTCCAATATTGAAAATTCCATCAGCCCTCATATATATAGTACGTTTAGAGCTTTCAATATTGTCCATAATTTCAGGTTTCTCTCTATGAACAATTGAATTGTAAAATCATAAAAAAGGGACAGGTGTACTTCCAAGTTCGGAAGATCAATCAAACATGCTCATATCAGTTGTAATACTCATTTTCCGGTATCGAAACCCTCGCCAATAATTTCTAAACACTGAATATCATGGTTGTTCATCCAAATTCAATTCGGTAAACAACCAGGTAGGTTGAAGTGATTGGATTATTTGTTTGAACAAAGTTAGGTTTGTTGGAATTTATATAGAATATGTAATAACAGTAATCATCATTCAACAGGAAGTTGTTTCATATTCCATATAGGAATATGAAACATACCCCTTGAAAACCATACTCATTGGTTGCACACAGTTTTATAAATGTTCACAGATCCCAGCGTTTCAATTTTCAACCCGGGTTTTTAAACTTCTGAGGTTACAACCCAAGACAGACACTTGATTAAAATGGGAACATGTAAACGAACACGGCTAATTAAAACATCTTTAGTGTTTCATGTCATTAGAGAGAGGTTTATTAATAATTGTCTTTATTACATAGTATTAAGTGGTGGTTTAACTACAAATGTTGTGGATTCGGCTCTGGTAGCTGTCCAACGGTTGACCATCCTGGAAAACATCGGTTTTCAATGTTGGGGCATATGATGGACAGTGGTTCCGGGTTTGGAACTAAAAAATCTGCATAACAGAGTCGTTAAGGGATATTCCTTAACTATTGTGATGAATATCTAAGTGGTAAGTTTATTTTTCATGCCAAAGAGTATATTTTGTAGGCCAAAGGAAGATGAAAAAAATTATTTCCGTTGACAATAATGTGTGTTTTTAGGACCAAAGATGTCATGTGGTGATTTTTACCTTCATATAATGGAAATGACGAGAAAATGGTCAATGAGGGTAATGACAGGGAGGGGTCTGAAGAGGTCAGAATTTCTAAACACGATGTAGAACATTAGAAATGAGAATAGTTATAAAAGAAATGACTTTGTTGGTTTTTAACAAGTTGGGCTGATGTTGGTCAGAAGAACGTACTAAATGGTCTAGTTGGGTATAGAAGGTAGGTGGGACGAGGTTAGACATATAGTAAGACAAATGACACGTAGTGCCAAAAGAGTAAAAGGGCACCATATAGATGGAATGCAAGGTAGCAGAATTGGAAAATTAACATTATCAAATAAGTCTTTTTTTCTACAGAGAAACCTTTTTTTTTAGAAAATCGGGTCTTTTATTTCCTAATAGAGGCCTTTCGAAATCGATGCCCCAAACATGGATGATTTATGGAAGAATGCAATGAATATGTTATCAAAGAGTTGGATGGAACATAAGTACACAATGTCACAAGATTACATATTCTCCGATAAGAAAGGTGACTTTTTGTAGTTAGTGTGCACCAACATTGTACAGAGAGTTGGGAGATCCACAAGAGAAGAACCTTTGAGAACAATGAAAACATTAGTATACTAGTTGTATTCTACTTAAGAATAAAATGTCTTTATGTGACATGGCTCTCCCCTCCTCACGTAGGGTATGAGGGAAGAGAAACAAAGAATTTTCTCCTTGAACATAACTCTACATCGGAAAATCCGTGGGGTTATGGATTGGTGGCACTCGAGTTAGTCCTATTAAATTTTGAACGGGATGTCCAGTTGGCATTGGATGCGGGGTAATAGAGAATGGGTCTAGGACATTGGTCATACCAATTGATATGGATGAAATAGAGATATGTGATATTTTCCTTAAGGACCAAAAAAACAAGGAGGGTATATGTGACAAGGAAAAAGCAATCCAAGATACAGAACAAATGGTAATCCCATCATAAATCTTTTTTTGTTAATGGAACATTTCACTCTCGTTGGACATGTGTTATTTTTCACTCCACACACGCTAAGTTGATACATGATCGAAGAGAAGACCAATCCATTTCAATGATTAAGAGCGACATGCTATGTGAGGAAACTAGGAAATTCGACAACCCGGGATGAGCAAGAGGAGTGGGTGCTTTCTTTTCACAAAGGAAGGCGTTCAGAATTGTTCATTACCATGTAGGTGATGAGACGTCAAATGCATGTATTTCTTGAGCCATTTAAGATCTCTCTTTTTTAATATATTTTTGTGGGTGGATTTCTACATTTAGAAATGTATACATCATAAGAGTTTTAGATGGCCATTTTTGGGGTTTTATCTAAATTCTTCATTTTGTAGCCTATGTTAAGTCTAATGGATTTTCGTCCTTACAAGCGTCTAGATCCTGTTTTGTGAGTTTATTTGTAGATTGCTCGTAAACACTTCTAAGAAGTTCAGTTAAAGATAATTGAAAAAATGGTAGAAGATTGAAGGCCACTAGTCTAAACATGGTAGAAGGTAGAAGGTTTGAAGAAAAAGCCAAGTTCGGAAGTGTCAAATAAATGGCATGGGCCTCGCAAAATGACACGGACCGTTCTAGAGTTTGTGCCACAAGATGATGGGCCCCAGGATGGATCATGAACATCTGCAAGGTCCGTGCACTTGGAAACCTGGATGCAAACCTGCACGGCCTGTCCACTCAATTCCTGAATTTCAAGCATCCAGACGGCGTCCCATACAATTCATCATGAGATGTGTTGACAATGGTGTGCAAACCTACGCGGCCCATGTTAGCTTTGCACTAGGGTTTTTAACTTGGGCTTTTTGAGGCTCATTTACCCTACACTATATATAGTGCCTCTAGTCTTCTAGGGTTGAAAAAAAAAGTTAGTTAGATTTTTTTAGTAGTAAGAGGAGGTTGGGAATCCTCTCTAGGGTTTTCTCTCTTCATTTACTCTTTAGATACATGGAATTTAATCCTATGATTTCCATGATTTAACACTAGTATAATAGTTTTATTTCTTAGGGTAGTTATTTGTAAGACTAAATTATTTTTTGGTCCCCAAAATACCATCTTTTACCATCTTTTGGTCCCCGAGAGCAAAACCACGTTTGTTTAGTACCCTATATATTCAAAGTGAAATTTTTCATCCCCAAAACCAAAAATTTTGGTGGTTTTCATCTTTTGGTCCCAAAAAAATCCTTTTTAAGATGAAAACCACAAAAAATATGGTTTTGGGGATGGAAAATTTCACTTTGAATATGTATAGTACTAAACAAACGTGGTTTTTCTCTCCGGGACCAAAAGATGGTATTTTGGGGACCAAAAAAATAATTTAGTCTATTTGTAAGTATGATTCACATGGATTTGTGAGACTTGTTAGATTCACCCTAAACAAACGTACTTAATTTGCGGTTCAATTTCTTATTATGATTCATGCTATGAAATATGTTAAGAAACATATTTGATTTATTTCTTTTATGATAATGTGCTAGGCTTTAAATGCTAATTTAGGAGTGTTGAATGATTGGCGCTATGGTAGTCTTGTGAGTACCGAGAGGATGTGTGAGTTAGATCTCTTTTGTGATTGTCGAGATGGTAATAGAAAATAATTTCAGTTGGCTAATCATGTGAGGAATTGCATGTTAGGAGCATCGGACCTACCATGTTGATGTTATTAAAATCCTTACAGGGAAAATCCTGGCTTACCCCGATAATTGAGAATTTTTAGTTTGTAGCGGCTAGGGTGGAGCAGAATCTAGAGTTATCACGAGGTACTGATGTCCTCTTCCTTTTGATGTTTAGTATGGGTGCTCATAGTGGAGATCCTGGTTCTGTGATTGGGTTTATTCCCTCATCTAATTGTTGAGAGCTCCGCAAGTGATAGTTCCTTTAAGCGGGGATGGGTTAGCACTGGGAGGGAGTTACGGGGGCGGTCAGTGGAGAAGTGTGCCCCTAGAAAGTTACAGAGAAGGTGAGGTGTTAAGGAGGGGGACATAGCCAGTTATGTGACAAACAATGGGAGTTCCCAGGGAATTAAGATCTCAACACTATGTATATAATATGAAAATATGTGAATAGTTCTTATATGAATTAGAGTCTAGGATTGAATCGTGTTGTCAATTATGTGATAAAAATAATAGTTTACATTGTTTTTACTTGCATGCTCAAAGTTGTTAGTTCATACAACCCTATCCCCCCTGTTTGTTAGTACTAGTTATTCCCGACATACGATAAGGGTGATGTGAATTTGTAAGTAGCTTGTGGCTAAACCTTAGACAATGGTATCTTTGTGGATGATATCTGGACTTACCACTAGCTACCCTATCGCAGTTAGTAGTGAGTACAGGAGCAACACTATAAATTTCATCGTTGATCTTCTCAGCGCCCGCATGATAACTAAAACGAACCCGTGGGTGCTGATAAAATTTTTGCGCCGTTGTTGGGGATACTAGATTTGTCTATTTTCTAGCTAGCATAACTATTTGGTAGAATAGCTTGTATTTTATTTTTATTTTTTGTAGTTAGTTGGTTCTTGTGTTGAGCACTTGTGATCTTTTCTTGAATTATTCTAATCTTGTTTGCTAGTGTTTGTTTAAGGATGAGAATTGAAAGATAAATGTAAGAACTAAGGTTTTGGAGGCCCCAATTCAGGTTCACATGAAATGGGGAAGAAGGAGGGGAGGGGCTATTTATAGTCTAATTTGGTCAAGAAAAGTAAAAAATGTAGCAGGCGTGCACAGCCGTGCAGAAAACCATGCGGGCCGCACATTTTCCATCCGAGGGATGATTTTCCCCTTTCTTTGGGCGCGCAGGTGGGCCTAGGTGTATGGAC
>JAULKJ010310040.1:0-11013 GCA_032355405.1 Rubia balearica | reverse complement strand
TTGAGGTGAAATCCTTCATCGAACGGGTGCTTTAAACAAATTGCGATAATGGTTAAGATCCATGCACTAGATTTAGCCAAAGAGGTGTACCTCTTGAAGTTGGATCTCAAAGCTTCTGACGACTTCCTTCCCCTATGGTTTTTTGGCCTTATATGACTTTCTACCATGTTGTCACTCTCTCTCTCTCTGTCTCTTTCACGTAGGAGCATCTTAGACCTTTGAGTGTTGCTCAACGACCTCCTGCAACTGCCTTTTTTCTTTCCCCAACCCGATTCACCGTTTGTAGGGGAATCTTCTTGCCTCACTGCCTAATTATTGTTCATGCCTTAGTTATTTTGATCATGGTTCTTATCTTGCTTTTTTTATTATTATTTTTCCCATTTTAACTTCTTGGTTGAGTATTACTCTTCCACCCCCCAACCACACACTCTCGAAGTTGATCACGAATTACACATTTCTTAGTATCTCTCTTGAGATCACAACAATCTTAGGTGTCGTGTCTATAATCATTGTGGAATTATCACCACTTCATAGATGAATTTAGTGGGAGTATATTGTAAAAGTTGTAGCTCTTATCTATTGATCTCACATCAAAAATTGGTTATCTCCCATCGTTTGAGATCAATATGATGACTCTATATGCTAACCTTGGGATTGCTTCATTGAGCATCCAGATGGTTGTGTCATTGACCATACTTGATGATGTATGTTCAGAGATTACATCACATGCTAAAGAACAACTACTAAAGGTCTGGGCATTGATGTCTGCCAATAACAGTTATTGCCTAAGCCGTGTACAACTGTATACCCCTCACTGTCTAAGCTTCTGGCATAAACTGCACATAAGACTACATACCTGGTATTGTTGCTTCTCTGATGTTTGGCCATAATGGTCCTTGGGCTTCAACCATTGACAATTATATCTCTTGAAACCCTACCATCGATGGGTGCATTGCTTGAGACAATGGTACTCCAATGACAAATCATGTTGGTCCCTAAAAACTTGTTATACCAGGTGCTATGAACTAGTTTTCTGTTGTGCTGGTGGGGCAGGATTCTCAATAACCATATTAGCTCTTAGATTATTTATGAGAGGAGGGAATCATGTCGTTCCAAAGGCTGTAGATAGCCATTGTGTGATATTAATGCACTAACTTCGCAAAGGATAATTAAGAATGGTTACAATTTGTGAAATCACAGCCTTGATGGAGGTTAGGTGCCCTAACTTTGGATACAGAACAAATCCAATTCACATACTCTTACCTCAATGATACTTTCTTTATTGGCTTATTCACCTGAACTAACCTTATGACCATTCTCCATATGCTGATTTTGTGACACATGATTTGATGATGGTGTTATGATCACCAGATTTTTTTTTGAAGTGTTATCCCTCCCATTAAGTGAAGAGGGATATTATGCTACTCTCATGCATTCATCGTTGCACGAGGCATATCAGTCCTTAGTGGCCCATATGCTACAATTCTCTTGTTAGCACTAGATCTTAGTTGTTGCACTACGAGTGTTGCCATCGCTTTGGATTGGCATCGGATGTTATCTCATGTGTAGTTGAATTTCTTCCTCTTGTGCTGCTTGACTCCTCATCGTTCCGAATAAGGCTCAACTGCGATGATCGTTGATTTCCCGCCACTAATTAAGGTATTAGACTTACAGAAATTGACCCCACCAGATGTGACAATTGGTGTAATATGGTAACAATTAGTCTTTATACCTTCTCATATGACTGGTGATCTTGCTAGGCTTGTCCGAGGGAAAGAAACTCCGATGATTAACTTAATATAAGGTTTGCATCTGAGAATATAATAAACAAAACAAAGACATACTAGAGTTTAAATAATGTGTATACCTACGTATTCCAAATACAACTAGGGTTTAACTGTTGTAGAACGGGACATCTTTTCCCTGACATACTCAATATTCTAGCGCACTTTCTTAATTATGGCCTTCCCATAAGAGTTGATGTCTTTGCCTATCATAACATTAAGGCCTCGAAGATTGGGCCAAGTATCACTATAAATTGAGTGGAGGATCTAGTCTGGCATTTTTATTATTACTTCTGTCCCATAAAAAATAACATAGTTGACCTTTTAGAGTCAAACTGACTCAACTTTGACTGTTTTATTTTATCATTAGATATATAAGACTATCATGATGTAATATATTGTTGAATTCATTATAACATATATTTTAAAATTATTATAAGGAAAGTTTTTGGGATAGACTGTCTTTCCATAGGTATATGAAAATGCGGGATCAAATTAGAATTATAGAAAGGTAAAATATTTTAGTTGCAATATTAAAAAAATATTATGCAACTTGTAGTAGTTATAAGTTTATCACCTGATTAATGCACGCCAAAAATTGTATCTTAATTTCTTCTAATATGGAAAGACCGTCTTTCAAGAGATGGACTCTTATAAAAAGTACTAGGTACATTGCACTGCACTTTATACTGTTTAGCCTGGACCTACGACATTTCTCTTTTTCATGCTCCCCATCTCAAGTTAAATTGCACAAAATCAAAGATTCAGTTAAACTTGAAAAACATTGACTACACATTTAAATAGATATTATACAATATAATATTATTGTATGAGATAATGTTAGAATCATCGTAACATGTAGTTTTAAACTATTAACTTTTTATGTGCTGTTTTCTGTGTTGTTACATATATTTACAGTCAAACGTGTGTGTTGGAGACCATGAAAAGATTCCATTCAATTTAACCCAGGACAGAGGGAGTATTGTAAATCAGTCAAATTATCTAAAACTCTTTTTCATTCTTTGTTATCCTTAGAAGCGAAAATACATGTTCTAAACACATGGTCAATTAGCCAAATGATCATATTGCTCCTCTCCACCAAATAACAACAAAAGACCTTTGAGGTTTGAATCACAAATCATCCATGGTATGCAAGGAAAAATAAGTAAATAAATACTGGGTTGGCATGGAAATTTTCTCACTTTATCATCATATATAGACATTCATTGTATTTTTTCTTTCCCTCTCTACCGCAGCCCATGTTCCTAAGGCTCCAAACTCAGAACCATCTTGGGGTGAGCTGCACATACCCTGCGAAGAGCTAGTCTTCTCAGATCAATCTTGCTTTACAAATACTATTGCATAGCTCAATTACAATATTATAAGAACCAAAAATAAAAAAATAAAACTGATGTTCTTGGTTTTTTACCTGCATGTCATCTTTTAGACGTTTTAAGTCAAGTTCGACTTGGTGAATGGTCTGATGCATGTAAATGGTTAGAATGGTTAGAATCATATTAAGAGGAACAGTGACCATCAGCCTTAATTCAACATCTAGAATTAGTACCATATCCCTTCCAACATGATAGCCTCCAATAGGTGAGAAGTAACCAGTTCCAGTATAGAGAACAAAAACCATAACAAGTAAATTTGTTAGAGGGAGTAGAAGAGAGTAAAAATGGAGGGAAGGACAATAAAATTATCAACTATTTTGAGAGTACTGCAAAGATAAAAACTAAAAATTATTAATTAGAACTAATCCAATTGATACATTAAACTTTAGAGGAAATCATTGTAAAATATGTTCTTGATAAATTCCATTTACATTTTTTCCTCTAGCACAATAACTATTAGCACAAAAGATAATTCAGCAAATCAACTAATCATCAACTGTATCGTGCTTCATAAAAGTGTGCATAAAAAAGGAGCAAACATATAAGATTTCATATCTGTAGAATATACCATTATCATTAAAATCCAAATACAGCTCAAGTTAGCTCATGTTTTACCAACATTCGGAATACAAATAAGATAATGTATACTTTTATGCCTAATAGATGACTCAGTTAATTGTTGACCTCATGGTGTTAAAATGTTGCAGACAAACTTCATTAATCATGCACTCACTCTAACAAATGAAATTGCAAAAAGCGACTCAAGTCTCTTTAACAAAAAGAGATCAGACTAATATATGACAATAAACATTACCAGTAATACAAGTAAAAGCAACCGATAGCTCACAGAAAAATGCATTCTCAATCCACTTGCACGGTTTCCAAGTGCTTGGATTGATTTAGCCGTAACAGCTATGTTCACATTTGTATTAAGCTGGAGAGTTCATCTTAAATTCAGATCAAATTCAAGTGTATCTGTATTTACAATATAGTCATTTGTTAACATCTCAAATATACTTTTACAGCTACAAAGTCAAAGTCAAAGCCAAGCAAAAGCTCGAAAATAGACATCCACAAATTTTTTTGTAAACAAAGGTTATTTCCATTCAAAGCTACAGAGAGCAAGAGATAAAATGTACAATTAGGTAAGAGGTGAGAGAGAAAAGTAATTAAACTAACCAATCCTTCCCAAAACCCAGACTTCTCGAGGGGTGTCAATATATCAACTGGATCAAAACGGTCATACTTATTTGTCTGTTCAGTAACTGACAAGGAGAAAAGTCAGGATCAAGCAAAGTAGTGAAATGATACATCAAAATTTTCTACCAACCTTGGAATGGACATTAACAATGCTGACTTTGAGAAATGAATCACACATTAAGTACATCCTAAAACAAGTTTAGAGTATTTTTCAAAGGGCATAAAGTACAGTAGAAAACCATAAGTTAGAACTTGCAGATAGAAACAACATGCTCGTAGGTAGGTATGAGCGTGAAGGAGAACCTGAAAATTACGAATTGATTCTCTTAAAGAGATTGGTGGTTTGAGTATAAGGATAGGTAGAACCCCAGCAACTCTCATCTTAAAAAATACAACATTGTGGCTACTCACAAATAGAATATGCTTTACATGCTGACAATGTTTTACATGCTTATTAATATTCACCAGCATCGCATTTTGGCCAATATTGTCAATGACATAACTTAATTCTGATCACTTCATTTTTGTCAAAGGAAGCACATAGAGGGATAATAATAATGAAAGAGAAATGGTTCAAACAAAGTGCAATAAAATGAATCCAGTTCATATCCCAGAACTTACCTTCCCATAGGTTGCTACTTCACCTAAGACATGGTTATTTGCTGCGTGAAAAGCATCCGATTCATAGTCTAAACCACCATACTCATCCTTTTTAATGGATGTATCATACTTATACTTGCTCCGTCAATAATATATTAAAAATAGAACATATTTCTCAACAATACTATAAAAATTCCTACAATTTATACCTCGGATTAGAATGTGAACAAAGGAAGCTGGAATCCAGTAAATTATACTATCATAAACCCTAGCATAATACAAAACACAAAATTTCACCTAAAACCCACCACATGAAAATCGAATTCTAAGCCATACATTGAACAAATAATAAATTTAGAACAATAAAAACTAATAATAAGGCAGCTCTCGAAATGAAGAATGACATATGAAGAAAAATAATTAATTACACACATGGAGGGGAAACAAAAAACATCGGAACAAGACAACAAAAACATGTTTTAAAAAAAATGATAAAGTAAGAAAGATAATTACCGAGTTTCGCAGGGCGTAATGAATTGGAGTTTGTTAGTAACAATGGAAAAGAAAGAAAGGAAGCAGAAAGATGTAAAATTAACTACCTCGGTTGAAAGTTTGTTCACGTGTAGACAAAACAGAGGAGGAAGACTTAAAAAATGAAATGACAAAAAGTTAGAATAAAAGTAAAGACGCGTGGAGGGAGAAAGAGGAGGACATATACCAGGGGTGGGGAAGAGGGTCGTTCTGAGCAGGCGGGTGGAGGGAAGAGGTAACCAGAGACCGAAGAAATCTGACAATTGATGAAGAGGCAAAAGGAACTAAGCAAGTAACAAAAAGGGAAAGGCAAGTGGGTGAACTCAAGGGGTAGCCGAACATCGAGGAATTGTTGTTCACCTACAATAGCTTGTTGGAAGATTCGGGGGGAGGGGAAGGAGCAAAACAGTAAAGCAGGCAGAGGGATGTCTGAGTAAAAGCAATGAAACAGGCGACCGTACCAAAACCGTTGGCCAAACAAATTTAGTACTCCCTCTGTCCCGCTTGTATTGCAGAGAGAAAAAATGCAGGTGAAATTTTTTACAGTAAAAAAGTACCAAAAAACTGTAAAAAATCATAACTTTAGGGTTTTAGTAATAGTGACTGTTGTACAGTAATTCAAACCTCTAATTTTACTAATCAGAAACATCAAACTTCCAAATTGAATAAAATAAAAAGAACCCCAAACTTGAAACCCTAACACTTTTAAAATCAAACCCTTAAAAACAATAAATCTGATATATTTACATGAATACACCCATTCAAAGGATGAAGAACCTTCAAAATCGAACCTCCTTTCAGATTAGTCTAAAAAACAAAATGAAACTAAAACTTTCTTGAACACTTCATTAAACGAGTTTGGAGCATATTCAACCCTTTAAACACAAGGTATACATCCAAGCTTTCACGTACTTTTAGGGTTAGCCCTTGCAAAAAAAAACAAAAACACCCATTTTATACATCATTAAATCCATTTATAGTGTAAAAAAAAGCATGCGGCTGCATAAAAATGAACCTTGATCAGAACCGATGTAGGAATGGCAGAGAACTTCTTGGAGACACCAGGAGTCGACGAGATCGACGCCAAGGTGGCTGACGACGTTCTCACAACCTAGATCCAACAAGAAAAAAATACCAGGACTTCTTAAAAAAAACCCAAATCCAACAAGAAGAAATACTTGGACTTCTAAAAAAAATCAGATATAACAAACAAATCCAAGAATAACCAAGATTTAACAACATAAAAGTCAACTCGCATTTAAACAAAATTCGAAAAAACACAAAATGATAAGGAAATCGTGAGACAAAAGAATTGGACACTTATGAGAAAATGGATAAATATGATGAGAGAAGAGAATATGTTGAGAGGAAAGGAGAAGAAAAGAAAATGGGGGAAGCTGGTGAAAAAGGGTAGAGATGCAGAAAAGAGAGCGAAAGAAGTGAATGAATGTGGGGAGAGAAGTGAGAGGAAATTCAATGGTAAAAAATGAATGAATTCATGTGAATGGTAATCAACAACATGTGCTGACACAAGCACTACTCCAATCTCATTAATCATCCTAATTAATGGCATGGAAGGTAAAAAAGCTAGTAAAATTTTCAAAGATCAAGGGCAAAGATGTCATTTTTGTATGACAAGATTTCAGAGGTAGCAATTTGTGGTGGGACACGCCAAAATGAAAAGTGATTAATTTAAGGTGGGACGGAGGGAGTATACTTTTATACTAGTAATAAATTTTACACACATAAAAAAATAGCAATTAAATATTGATACAGTTGATTCCAATAGACAAATTACTTCATTTTTCATAGGATGGGGAGTATTACTCTCAATCTTGGTTAACGCTCTCAAAACGGCTTCGTTTTGATAACGTCTAACGGAGACGGTAGATCGGTCTGCATTTTTCAAGCATGACTCTATAAGGATTTGCGCTAAATATTGACATGTTTCTTCTTCTTTATACAAACCCAATAACCTACAAGCAAATCACGGACTCGATCTTTCCGGTTATGCTTGATGACCAATATAAGTATTTGGTCCATCTCTGCTCATCCGATTGATGAACAGCTCGGACAATTGCTACTCATAGCTCATCTCGGACAACTATCACCTCTCCCGAATTGCTATTGCCGTGTGTTTGTCTTTTATTGAGTAGAAGAGCATCTAGAGAGTACAGTTGGCTCAGTTGGGGAGAAAGATTAGAACTTGCCAGTTTTGGAGCGGAATGAGTAAAGTGCTTTTGTAGTTTTGGGCGAGCAATATTAAAGGGTTTGTGCACATGCCAGTTTGCAATTGCATTTAATTGGCTGGGGAAGGAATTAGATGGGGATGTCATCTGGTAGCGTTGTAAATGATGCATTGAAACTATGCGTGTTTGATTTGAGAAGGGGGCAGAATGAAGGGCAGGAGCTTGATAAGATTCTGTTTTTCTACCCTGCGGATGTGCCCTTTTCCACGCAGCTCTCCGTTATCGGGCTCAGCGAGGGACTTATCACCTTCACCAGGTTGCTCATTTTATCCATTCATTCATTACTGTTTATAGCATATGAATGTAGATGTTATAGTGTGTTATGTTTTGCAGAATATTCTCCCCGGAGGTGGCGTGTGAGGTTATTGAAGCTGAGATGCACTCTCATGTCTTTTATGAGCCCGAGCCCGATATCTGGATGGTTATGGTAATGTCAACTTGTTGGACTTTGATGCATCTGAATTATAAGTTGTTGATAAAGGCACTTCTTTTCTTATCTAGTAAGATAATGTCCCATTTTTTAGTTTCAAGTTCCAATGTTCGATGCGATGCCGTTTGCAGGCAGTGGAGAAGAGTAAAGAATGTGAAGCCATATGCCGCATTGATGCATTACGAGCATTGCTTAAGGAGATACACTCCCTCTTTGTGATGTTTCATGGATCTATACGAGCATTGCTTGATAAGGAGCCTGTGGGAGGACTTATCTGATGTGAGTTTAACTAGTTTCTTGATATATTTGCTTTATTCTATAGTTGGATTAATTGCTAGATCTTGATTCTTGGCGTACTTGCTTCACATCAAACTCTTGTTTTTATATACAGTTGGTCGAATTCCAGTAACTTACTGATGTATCTATCACTACTCTTTTTAGGTTTGCATGTCTTGCATTTAAATGCATCTGATGTTCATGTCTTGCAGATTAAAAAGGAATTTCCGAAGAAAAAGTTGCCCCCAGTTCCACCTAAAGGGCTTTTGAAGATAAAAAGCAAGGATCTGATTGAAGAGGTTAGTAAATATTCTATTAATTATGCGTGCTTATATGCTTGAGGTTCTGAGAGATCATTTAGTCTTGTGATGATCGATTCTATGCATGCGTATGCATTTTCGAGGGTTGTGAATCTTCTGTTTTTTAAATACTTGGAAACTTTTATCCAATTATTATCGATGGAGTATGCATACATGGAAGTTGGTCAGTTCTGGTCATAGGGTTGGTCAAGAAGTGTTACCTTAGCCCTTTACTCCTTTTGTCCTATCTTGAATCCCATGAGTCTATAAGGTCAAGGAGTGTACCCCTGTTGTGCATAATCGTAAGAAGTAGGTTTTTGTTTGGGAAGGTTTCACTTGATTGATGCTTATAAATTCAACCTTATAACCTGTAAGACATATTTGTATAGCAGTGTTGTGAGGATATGCCCACTCATAGATTCTTAGTTACTTTCACGAGAACAATTTGCAGCATTGAATTTAAATTGGGTGGCTCCATATCAGCGTAGGTGCTCGTTGGGGGATTGGATTGGAAAACTGCTATCTGATATTGATATATCAAGGAGCGTCACTGTTGGAATCTTTCTCGAGCTTGAGGCAGCTGCAAGGTCATGTGAGTGTAACTTGTTAGTTGCATTTGCTGATAATACTCTTTGTACTCTAGAAATTTGGTGTACAGCATGTGTTCCTTTCTGTGCACTTGACATGCTTGTCTTTTTGGTGGTTATTTTCAGCTTTCTATGTGGCAAATCAGACTGCTTCGGTTGAGAATTCTCCTCCTGGTTTTGTGGTTCCTACAGAAGACATGTTAAACTGCTTAGGTGGTTCTTTAGCTGATGGTTTATCATTCACACCAGAAAGTGGAGAAGGTTCTGGTTATGAGGCATCTGATAGAGGGACTCCAACGCATGGGATTAAAAGTTACCCTGGATTTGGTGTGGATAATGCAACACATAACCCAGAAGCAACCAGTGTTCTGACAGCAGCTATTGAGGATGGGCCGTCCGAAAATAGCGACCTCAGGCCTGAGTCCGTGCAAGTGATTGGAAAAAACCTCCATGATCAGACTTCGTTGAGAAATAATGAAACTGATGCTGACCAGTTCACTTTTGTAACCAACTTGTTGGAAGACGAATCTCATAATGACGATGAAATGGAACATGTGCCCAAAACTGAATATCATAGTACAAGAATGTCTGGGGAATACCTCAAAAGTGAGCTTACAACATCAAAGACTGAAGTTCCACGATCCAATGACTCTCCTGCTAGTCCTGAAATATTTCCTACAGATGTGGAGGGTCTTGTAGCAAGATTAGATCAAGAGCTTGCTTTTAGAGAACAACTTTTAACAAAGGTATTTACAAGTTGACTTGACAGTTTTTGTTTTATGTTGGTGGTTGGGTTGGACTAAACTAATCTCTAAGAGCGAGAAAGGTCTTCTTTCTTTCTTCTTGGATCGGTGAAACTATTAAGAAAGGAAAATAAGGTGTTGTTTGTGTTAGATGAATCTCCTAGTTGATACGTATAATATTTTTAGGTCGCATAAAAGATCCTGAAGGCTAAAATTCATTTTTGCCTTCAATTTATTGTTTATTTTTGCACTGTTTGTGGGAAAGGTCTGCTTGCATCTGAATAAGATTTCTGGAAGTTGGAACTTTTGATACTAAGATCTTAATTGATGGCACAACCTGTCCGCTTCAGATAATATCTAAAAAGCTCTCTCATGGTTGAAGGTTTTTGTGTAAAATCTGATGAAACACATTAATTGCTAAGAGACCTGCATTATATTTTAAGGTTCGGGAGTTAGAACTGGAACTGGAGAGCATGAAGTCAAGTAGGGAAGGGAGTCTAGAGCAAGATATTGGTGTTGAAAGGGAGCGAGTTATGTTGGTGCAATGGGATATGGAAGAACTTAGAAGGAAGTGCCTGGAGATGGAGTTGAAATTGAAGATTGAAGAGGTGAAAATTTGTATATTTCTTCCACACTTTTTAAGGATGTTATCTGAATGCTATTGACTTGACAAAACTTCTAGGACAAATATGCTCTTGATTCGTCCCAAAAGTCCATTACATTTGAGAATGATAGGCTGCGGCAGGCTTTGGATGCTGCTAGAGAGCAGGTTTCGTCTCTGCTAAAGCAAAACGAGGATTTGGAGGCGAAGTCCAAATTGGAATTGAGGACCCTAGCTAAGGAAGTTAAATCCCTACGAAGTTCACAGTCAGAATTGAGGCAGGAACTTGTTAGGTTGACGAATGAAAAGGTTGATAGAG
>JAULKJ010310033.1:0-11013 GCA_032355405.1 Rubia balearica | reverse complement strand
ACACCATTTATATTCGTACCCTGCGGGCTAGACGTTTATAAATAAACCTTTTAAGTGTACCCTGCGGGCTAGACGCTGCTATTCGTGCCATTGAAGAGGTTCGGCAAGAATTCCGATTCAGTGAAAAATCCCATTTTCCGCAACCCAGAGTCTTCGTAAGGAGATTCATATCGCCCCCCTTCTCCATTAAAAGACTCTTCTCAAAATTAAGCACGAGGTTCCTCTTCACACAACGCATTAATACCCGCTCAAGATGACATAAACACACATCATATGAGTCACCATAGATGTTAAAGTCATCCATGAAAACCTCAATGCTTGTCTAAATCAAATAGGAGAAGATACTCATCATACTACGTTGGAAGGTGCCTAGGGCGTTGCATAAACCAAAAGGTATTCTTCTATAAGCATAAGTTTCAATGGGAAAAGTAAATATGGTTTTCTCCTGGTCCTCTAGGTTCACACAAATTTGAAAATAGCCACTGTACCCATCCAAAAAGCAAAAGAAGCTTTTTCCAGCAAGTCTTTCCAACATTTAATCGATGAAAGGAAGTGGAAAGTGATCTTTGCGCGTGACGGAATTCAATTTATGATAGTTAATACACATCCTCTATCCAGTGACTAAGCATGTAAGGACCATTTCACCCTTGTTATTTCTTACCACTTGAAAACCTGGCTTCTTTGGCACTACATGAACGAGCTGTCTAAAATGGGGTATATGATGCCAAGTGAGAGTAGCTTCAAAATATCCTTGAGAACCACCTCTCTTAAATTGTGATTGTGATTCCTCTTAACCTCTTGAGTAGGTTTAACATTTTTATCCATCAGAATGTGGTGCATACAAATATCTAGAATGATTCCCTTAAGGTATGCTAATGTTCACCCTATAGCCTTCATGTATCCCTTCAATAAGGCGATTAATCTCTCCTACTGAAATGTGGATAACTACATACTGACTATTAATATAAGAGTGTCATTATCAGTGAGATATACATACTTCAAATTTGGGGGCAAGGGCTTTAACTCCAAAATCGGGGCCTTCACATCCGATGGGACTGGTCTGTCAGACGGATCCAGTTTTGCCAAACTGGACCTGTATGTACTTCAACATTTTTTGAACTTTTGGATTGGACCAGGATGGGCTGGAATGTTCAAGGTCTATATCAGTATTAAACACCACTTCCTAAGAGTATTCTCCTTGTCTCTCAAGCCTTGAATATCTATCTCTTCCGAACCTATTGGAAATTGAATTTCTATTCTTTCCAGCAAAATTCCAGTCTCAAGATGTTCTTGGACAAGAGGTTTAATGAGATGAATGGAAAATATATTCTCAGCATCTATTGTAATTTTCTTAGCCTCATCAATACTGAAAGTATACTTTTCACCATAATAATCAAGACATATAGTACCCTTCTCCACATTAATAAGGGTATCAGCAGTTCTAAATAATGATCGACCTAACAAAACACCCATTTTACTGACCACTAGAATGATTCATTTTTACCATATAAACATCTGCGAGGTATACAACAACCATTCAGGAAACACACAAGATCTATCTACCAATTGAATTACAACTATAGTGTTAACCATTTCTACTCCATTTAAAGTTTCATATACAGAAAATGGTATCACATTAATAGAAGCTTCTAAATCACATGGAAGTATAAATCTTCTTATCTCCAATGCAACTAGGTAAGGAGAATATACCCGGGTCCTTGCACTTGGGTGGAAATTTCTTTTGAATTATTGCAGACACCGATTCACCAATTATGATTTTACTCGAGTCCTTTGTCTTTCCTGCAATAAAATCTTTCAAGAACTTGCTCATTGGTGGTAACTTTATGGCCTTCAAGAAAGGAAGGTTAATATCCATTTTTCCAAAAATTGATACAACATCCATAGGCTAGCTCTTCCTTTTTATTCTCCAATCTACGAGGAAATGAAGGTAAAATTTCTGTCAAAGGATCATGTAAACTCAACCTCTTACTTACCTCTGCTGGTACCTGGGATTTACCTTCATTTCTGGGCTTAGGACGTTCAGGATAAGCAGATTGTATGGTGGGTTCATTTTCTTTTTCCTCCATTTCTTGATTTTGAATTTATGCCGGAGGGTTTGGTTTTGGCAAATTGGACCGTCAGTGAGTCCCTTCGCTTCTTTGTTCGTGGATTTCGATGGTGATACACCAACTACCCTTCCAATTATGAGAGTGACCTAATTTTCTATCTCATGTGGGTTCAACTGGACTTGCATGAGAAGGAAATCCGGGTTTCTTCATCCTAAGTTCTTTCAGAGAATTTGTCAGATGGGTAATTTGTCGCATGTGCTCCTATAAGGTTGCTTTGGTATTCTTAGAGCTCTGTTGTTTCTTCTGCATCATGTCCATCAGTATGTCCAGCTTATCATTCATAGATTTTCCTTGACAACCTTGTGGAGGTTGAGGAAAATTGGGGCTTCATATTCATTGGTGGAACATAGGGTTGTTGGTGATGTTGTGGCTGCTATGGTGGGGGAACTTGTTCTCTCCAATAAAAGTTTGGGTGATCCCTATACCTTGGATTAAAGGTGTGGGGATATGGATCACCTTTTTTCTACCTCTCATTATAGTTCCCCATAGCATTAGCTTGGACAGGTATCTCCCCCATGGTAAGAGTGCATTGCAATGTCGTATGGTTGACTGCTCCACACGCATCGTAAGGCTCTTCTTGTTCAGCTGGAACCTTGTCAATGAACTTGGATAGAATTTTCTCCATTCTTTCCATCCACTCCTTGATCTCATCCTGTTCAGGAATGGATGTCTCTGCCACCTTCTTCAAGATTCGAACTTCTTGTTAATCATACTCCTTCTTGGAATCCAACAACCTTTGTATGATCTCTCTAGCCTTATTCACTCGAATGTGAGAAAATTAACCACTACTAGTAAACTTCACCAAATCCTTGTTGGTGGATGTTATTCCTTGATAAAATCACTAGAGAAATTGGTCTTCCGTCATTCAGTGGTTAGGGAAGCTATCCACCAACTTTCTAAACCTCAGCCAATAAGTACTCAATTATTGTCATACTCATGCTTGATACTTGTGGTCTCCTTCTTCAAAAAATCTCTCCTTGTGGAAGGAAAATAATATTCCAAGAGAAATGGAGCTGGGCGGCAGGCTTGAAAACCACTGATTGGCTGCTCTTGTCAATATGAAGGGAAATGCCACCAATTTGAATTGATCTTCAGTCACAGTGGATAGTCTCTTCTGCACCATATATATCTTCACAAATTCGCTCAGAAAATTTTAAGGGTCTTCAGTGCTTCTCCCGTGGAACTTCGGAAGTACATTCAGGAATGTCAATTTGATCTCTACCGGATTCTTGGTCTCCGGCAACTGAATGAGAGTGGGGTGGTCTTCCTCGCTATGACCAGTGAGTTCCCACATGTATGGGTTATTTGGATTTTGCCCAGGATTCCGATTTTCTTCAGCTCTGTCTATTTTGGTATCAGTTACCGAATCAGATGGAGTTGCTGAAACCGTAATGGGATCAGTTTGGCCAAACTGAAGGGTTGCGGCAGAAGCTGATTTCTACCCCTTCGTTTTCTTTCGGTTCTGCTTGGCTATTTTTTCAACTTCCGGATCGAATATTAAATTTAGACTTGATGATCTGTTCATAACCCAAGCACTAACACACAGATTAGTAGGAAACAATTATAGAAATTGACTTACTGATCCCTGATAACGGCACCAATTTGGTGAACGACGTTTCACTCACCAAAATAATCTATAAACCCTTTAAATGAGATTAGTACTGTAGAAAGTAGAGTACACCCCACGAGAAACAGAGCAGTAATTATAAAAATCACCTACTAATATAGAAATTTTGTGGTGTGGCCACCGTGCCTTAATTTTCAAGAAATTTTTAACAACTAATGATGTAGCTAACTAATATCATATATGAAATAAACGAAAACTAACAATATAAAAATATATATATATAATACATAATGAATGTAATCGGCTCAGAATAACTCACATTAATTATACATCGATCATTGGTGCAAAGATAAATCAATTCATATACAACTATCAGCTATAGGACGACAAGTATTTGGTGAACACTCCCAATTATTTCTTACTTTGTCGATAATTGACCAATTATAATTAACCAATTATTTCCCTTACCAAGATGCCCTGGAAAGTATTCGCTAAACCGGATACTCACCTCGATACCATTGAGAATGGAAAGAACCTGATATAGCAACTACCGAAGTATTCACAAGTAGTAAGGCACACTTAATTGTTCCACATCTTTTTGTTACAGTCTTAACGAGTTGTATAGGTTCAACAAGAATTCGCTACTTACTAACCCTTTCCAACGATTACGTATTGGTTGAATTCGATAGCGTTATGCCAATAATTTTCATGTTGATCAGGCTTATACATATCATGAATAAAATTAAACCAAGAACAATAAAGAACACATAAGAATCAATTACAAAAAAATTATGCCTCATGATTCTTAAAATAATGTTCATTATTCCATGCCGATATATGAATTAGCTACTCATGATTTGCATGGATAAATCGCAAAAGAAATCAACTGTAAAAATATGTCTACGAAAGTGCAATAAAATATTTGTGGAAATGAAATGTGTGTAATAAAATATCTATAAAAATGAAGTTAGTCTAAGCTACAATCACTATTTATAGTTCATCTAAGCTACAACTAATGGAACTTCATTAAGCTACAACACTAATGGAGCTTCATTAAGCTAGAATACTGATGGAGCTTCATTGAGCTAGAATTCATGAAACCTGATTAAGAGACATTTATGAAGGGGGGTTTTAAACACAAACTAATGAATTTCCAATGTTTCTCGCTTAATGGAATTCATCCACTTAATTAAGTGGTTCATAAAATTCCCACTTCACGTTTCACTCCAATACTTCATCAATTGTGCTTTTAGTTCATTTCCTTCGTCTCTGGATTAATGTCTTACAAAATAAGAATATTTTCCATTAGAGCACATTGCTTCATTAAAAACCTTAACCTGGAAAACCCAGTGGGAAAAATCGTAGGTTAATGGAAAAAGAGTACAATGTATAGCTCCCTCTCAATTCTTAGAGTCCATGAATTCCTGCATAAAAAATACCTAAAGTGCAAATCATATCTCAATAAAACCATAATAATTCCACAAAATATGAACATAAAAGGCACCTATCATATGCCCTCAACAAATACCTCAGCCTTAACCAGAAAATAGCTAAGCTTATGTAGTGCGGTTGAAACTAGATTCCGGTTAATCTTGGACGGATCATACAAGAAAATATTGTGTTCCAGGATGTGTCCTCCAGGAAGAAAAACTATATTACAGCAGTGGCCAAAGCAAGAAAGTTGGCAGCGTAGGATAATGATGTGAATGTCTATCCTAATCTTGCAAAGGCTAATTCTAGAATCTTTTCTAAAAGAAAGATTCATGTATTTCAATGGAAAATTTCTGAAGCTTGTAGCTCCTCGGGTGAAGCTATGAAGAAGTCAAAGGAGGCCAAGAAAGTGGCGGCTCAAGCTAAGATTGCACCATTGAAGGTTCAGCTTGTTTCACTAGAAGCTGAGTTAACCCAGCTGGAAATCGACCGGTTCAGGCCGCAACTGCGGAGTGAAGCCTGATGCCTACAATTTAAATATTTTATTGATATTTATGATTTTTGATGATTTTGGAATATTTTATAGCCACAAGGGGGAGTACTTTTGGCTTTAGATTCTGGTTTTTCTGGATTTTTGGATATTATTCTGTGCTCGGCTGGATGCTATAGTTATTTTGGATTTCTTGTTTGTTTTTGGGAGTATGTTGGATATTTTTGGATATTTTAGCTTGGTATAATTGGATATGTTTTGGTAATTTTTATTCTCGGATTTTTTACAGTCAGTTGGACTGATGTTCCAACATGGGGTAAATCTTTTTTGAAAACGTTTTTGCATTATTGATTGTCTGTTTGATGTTCCAGTATGGATGTTGAAGTTTTTTTTTAGCTGTGGAATTTAGGGGGAGCAACATCCATATTGCTTTGGTTACTCTATTTGCATAGTTGTTGGTTTGAAAAATCCAAAAAATTGATGGGTCCGCAAAATGCCAAAGGGGGAGATTATAAAGTCAAGATTTATCTAGCTGGAAATTTGTGGAAAATATGCAAATATGGAACTATTATGTTGTAACATCAAAGAAGGAAGGTTTGCGGGATATGGAAGTTTGCTTTGGTAAATCTTAGAAGAAATATTTCACCCAGGTTGTATTTGATTGGAGAATATATCAATTCTTATATTTATGAGATTGGATTAGATTTATGGAATTAGAATTGATATGGAATTTCGACTATGGTGAAGATATGGATGAAATATTCTAATTCCTTATTTCCAGGGTTTAGATTTGGGAATTCCTATCTCTAAGGTATTTTATTGTAATCAAAATATTTTGTTGAGATAGAATTCCATTCGCACAAGAAACTTGATACGTGCAACCTGCTTATATATGTGGACATTTTGGTTGAGCTACTTACGAATTTAATTGAAGAAAATTTGCATCCAAGTTTTCATATATTTCAGAGTTGCCGGGAGCTTATAGTGGTGTACCAACGTGATAAAAACTCTTTGATCAAAGTTCAAAATCATATGCCTTAATTTCTCGGGAGGAGGAGATCCAGTGTCGACGAGTATCTAGGTCAGAGGGAGTTTGATCAAGGCGGATCGGTAGTTAGGGGAGCTTGCAAAATCCACACATTGTAATTAGAAAAGACAAGTATAGTTTTATGTTGTGCATTGTACTATCTCTTTATCATTAGTGGATTTCATTCTGAACTGGGCCAGTTCCCGCAGACGTAAGTGGTTTTCACCAAACTGTGTAACCAAATCTGTGTGTTCTTGTTTTACAATTTTCTAAATACTTGGTTAGTTAATCGATGTTGGAACATAGTTGGTATAATTGACAAATTTATGTAAAACCAAATTTCAAAATAAGTGACATACTTTTTGTATTTATACTACCTAAACCTAATAGCAATTGCCTATAACCTAATCATTTTTCTTATCTCGCAATGAGGACCAAAGCTCACTCATCGGATAAAGGGCCCCCATTGAATTACTTGGGGCCTTGAGTTTTTCCCTAGAGGGTTGGCCATAGTGGCTTAACAGAGTATAATCACTTATAACCTATGTCAAACAAACCATTTTAGAGATATAGAATTTTGTATACAATAAATTAGAGTGAAAAATGACACTAATAATGACGGTGTGTATTAAGGGTTATTAATAATGACTCTGCATGGGTTGTAAAGAGTTGAATGCTACTTATCTTATTTACACTATTATAATTATAATCCTCGTAGATAAATATTTTCTAAACAAAATACAGATATAATAAATAGAATAAAAATATATAACATCTCTATTAAATCATAAATATTAAAATTTTATGCGAATATATTTTTATCTTTTTAAAATTGTTGCTGCCAGAATTTGAGAAAATTAAAGTAGGGGTATTTTAAAAGTGTTTTAGAGAATAATATATATTTTAAAAATATATAAATGAAAAGGAAAGACGTGAGATAGAGTTAAAATTCAAAAGGTATGTAAAATGCAAAGAACTCAAAATTTAAAAATATATACAATCATAATTATTTATTTATATAATTCAAAGTAATATTTTTGGTATTTGTGAGACCTATGCTGCAAAGTCAGTTGGACCATGTCTTAGCCGGCCATGAAAATACTCTTTAGATAACTTCTTATATTCTCGTGTTGCAAATATACTTTTCTTATTCCCTCTCTTTTATAAAACTGTTCACTTTACAATATATAAAATAAAATTACAAAGGAGTACAAATGTCCCAAAAATATTTGAAGTTATTGTTATTCATTCATTACTTTTTTTCCCCTTAGTTCAACTTTCTCCACTCATTTAATATCTCTCAAATTTGACAAAGTCTTGTGCGAGACCAACGATTAATGAGTACTATAACGAAGTTTAATTAAATATGTGGTTCCTAAGGAGAGATTTGGGTGCAAATATCACTTTTTTGGGGGTGTTGGACATAAATAATTGAGAATTTAATGATTCCGGGTTATAAGAATCTCGCGGGTCAAGAATTTGAGTTGGAGAAATTCGCTAATCAATTTTCCCCTTTTTCGCGCAAAGTGCAGATTTTTACTACTCCCTCCGTTCCAGCTCAAATTGCAAGGAATTTTTTTCACGGTCTCCAACACACACGTTTGACCATTAATATATTTAATTACGTATTATATCGCTAAACAAAAAGTTACTTTTCAGAAACTGTTTATTATGACGAATCCAACGATATCATTTACAATAATAATATTATTTATATATGTATTCAAATATGTAATCAAAGTTTTCTTAATTTGACTGAATGTTTGATTTCTTACAATTTGAGCTGGGACATAGGGAGTACCAGATTTGATGTTTCAATTACATTATTTGATGTTCCAACCAAACCTTGCGATGTTTTACAATGAATTTATTTTTTCACTAAATTATAGATTTTAAAGTTAAGTGTTGTTCTTTTATTGTAAAATTTTAGTTTTTACATGTCAAAACTTTTACACTTTATACATTTTGAAACTAGTTAATAACATTTTACTATCTTAATTTTCGATTTTAAACTTAAATTTTTATTTTTATTGATGTTTTAGATTTTCATTGTGTCATTTTGAAAATTAATATCGATGTTTTTTAATTTTTAAATATATTTTTATTTGATGTATGCTTTTACGATTCAATAGTGTGACTTGATTTTTAAAATTTTAGCATAGATCTTATATTTTTTCAATATCAGTGTCACATTTTGGTGCATACTTTGATTTTTTTTGTTTAAAGTGTATTTTCAATTGATGTTTAATTATTTAAATTTGGTATATTTTAAAATTAATTTTTTTAAAATTTTTAACTATTATCATTTAACATGTATTTTTAAAATTATTTCATACGATGTTTAGCTATTTTGATATGTATTTTTATTGTTTGCATTTGATGTTTAATTATTTTCATTTGATGTGTGTTTTTAACGTGTAATTTGACGTTTGACTATTTTAATTTTATGTTTATTTATTATTTTACATTAATATTTATTTATTATTTAAAATTGATATTTTGACTAATTTTATTTGATTTTTTACTATCTAAAGTTGATTTTTAAATATTTGACATTTAATTATTTGATTTTGATTTTTTAATATTTGATATTTAATTATTTGATTTTAATGTTTAAATATTTAATATGATATTTTATTATTTTAGTTTAATTTATTATTATTCAATTTATTATAAGGCTGAAAAATAAGTAAAATGGTGGGTTGGGCAGGGTAAAGCCCGAATCCAATTCAAGATCCGGGTCATCCCTAACCTCACCGCCTATAGGTACGCAAACCAACAAAAAATGATGGAATTTGACGCATATCAGTGCCTGGATTAATGTCGGAGAAGGTGAAGGAGCAGCGAATCTAAGAACTTCAGATTTCGAACTCTGGACGACGACGAATAGACATTGCAAGAGAGATGAAATTGGGATTTTGGCAAAATCCAACGGTGGAGAATCGGGGATATCGACGGCGGCATTGTGAGGGAGGCAATGATTGATGAAGGATCAATCTTTGCCGATGAATTGCAGGTTCCGACGATGCGACGACGATGAACTTTTGCAAGGAGCTGATTTTTCCGAGAAGAGGCTATGGTTGATAGCCTGATATCGTGTTTTCCTTATTTTTGTAGTTCTAACCCTCAAACTTTGTTGTTTCTTTTAAATATACCCTGCCCGAATTCCACAATTTCTTATCTTATATTTCCAATCTTTATGTTTTGCCCTCGGTCTTGCCATGAGACGGTCTAGTAGGAGACGGACTCCTCAAAATTTAGTGTACTTTAAGTTAATAAGCTAGCGCCATATTTAAAAGCATTTTAACAAGCAAGTTATTTTAACAAACATGTTATACTTTTTAAAAAAAAATAAAAACATGTTATACTATTGTACGTGAAAATTTATAAAGAAATGTTTGAATAGTAAATTATTCGATTTGATTATTCATTGAGATTATTGATTAATTTAAAAGTTGTATGATAAAAAGTTTCAGCTGTCCACTTTAATTTATTTGTGTATAGTATAATTTTTTACTTGATCGTTTTGCACTGATAGATACAAAGGTATTTTTAAATGAAATGCATTAAATAAAAAAATATTAATTATAAAGACTACAAAATTGTAAAATAGAAAGTGGAATCTCGTTCTGGGACAGTTTTTAAGATTAAACATTTATGTACTAATGGAAAGATTTTGAAATCCTCAGTTTTGAAAGAAATTATAAAATTAGAGGAACTCCTTGGGAGAAAATTGCCCCATTTTTAATACAACTAAAAGAAATTAAAAATTGAAACATCGGTAAACTAAATAGTCACATTTTTCACCAAAGTAATATATAAGGGATTAAAAGATCGAATAATTTTCAACAAAAATAAGAGAAATAAATGCATCTATTCAAATTATTGCTGCAAAATATATAGTCAAAGATAGATGGAATCAATCAATCACTTGGTTAGGAAACTATTAAAATCCAATTTACTATCCATATCTGTGCCCTTGTAATGCTTGTCAATGTTAAGAGGTTTAAGAATGGTTTTCGTGATGTTTGCATCTTAAACTGGTTGTCTTTCAGGCGGCTTATAATGGCCTATACATGTAAGTGTTTGAAAAATTTGACTACTGGAGTGTTGAAAATAATGTGAGAAAATCAACTGGTATGAACTGTTGGGAATTGATTAAATCTAATTTAGCGGAATATCAATAACCATATTTAAGATCTCATGCATGTATTCAATCTGAATCTATTTAAGAGTTTAGATTACCTTTGAAGCGTGTTTTACCATCAAATTTGATCAACCACGGAGACGATAATCCCAGATGTGATTCCTCTATACGTATCCACACAGCACGATCGGATCGCCTACACCGCCGTCAGCTTAGAACGTT
>JAULKJ010310005.1:0-11014 GCA_032355405.1 Rubia balearica | reverse complement strand
AAGCAAAGTACGCCAAGGATATTCTCACTCGTGTTGGGATGTCTGATGCTGCCCCAGCCTCAACTCCTTTTGTGCCAGCCTCGCAACTTCACAGCTCCACCAACCCAAAAGTTTCAGAATCTGACCCCTTAATTTTTTACGGTTACTCGTCCTAACTTGGCTTTTGAAGTCAACACGGTCAATCAGTATCTTTAGGATCCCGGTGACAATCATTTTGTTGCGGTCACTCGGATTCTCCGATACATTCGAGGTACTCTACATTTCGGCCTTGGTTTCGGTCTGCCAGTTCTCCCCAAGTACTGGATTATTCTGATGCTAATTGGGCTCGTTTCTTAAGACTCACTGATTCACATATGGCTATGCATTTTCTTTATGGAAACCTTGTTTCTTGGAGTTCCAAGAAACAACCCACTATCTCTTGTTCGAGCACGAAGTCCAAGTATTGGGCTCTCTCCAACACCGCCTCAGAGGTTGTTTTGCTAACTGATCTCCTACGTAATCTCCATGTTCGGCCTTTTGGTTCTCCGTTGTTGTTATGCGACAACAGTAGTTTCATCTTCTTGGCTCAGAATCCAGTTGCTCACAAGCGGGTGAAGCACATTGACATCGATTATCATTTTGTTTGGGAGTTAGTTGCATCTAGCAAGCTGTGTGTTGCTCATGCTCCTACTTCTCTTCAGATTGCGAACATCTTCACCAAGGGTCTCTCTGGTCCATTGTTCGAGATTTTGAGATCCAAGTTTTGCGTCATTGAGCATCCGACGCTTCGCTTGAGGGGGGTTTTAGAATCAATCAACTTGATGACTACATCTGGATAGAGTTTGATGACTAGAATAAAGTTATTTTAGTACTAGTATTTCTCATGTAATTCTACTCTATTTATTCTTTCTAGTAATACAGAAATCACTAGGGGAAATTATTCAATCAAGATAGTTTGTGAGTAGTAATGGAGTATGCAACTTGTATTTTTTTACAAGTGGAACCCGAAAAAGAAGATGTGTCAGCAAAATTTCACTTGTTCAAATGATCAAGGACTACGGTTATCTACCTCAGTTGACACACTCAGCAATGCTGAATCACACAAAACAGATTTTCATACGGTCGGATTCTTAACCCCATATGCATGATTCTTATGGTACTTTACAACAACTGCTACATCTAATTCCATCCCAATAGAACCATTTTTGATGGTGGTGTTATTTCGAAAATTAAACTTTGGTCTGCGCCAGGTTTGGATGGCTTCCCATCGGTTTTCTACAATACACCTTGGAAAGCAATAAGGAATTCAGGATTTTCCGAAAGGATCTACCAAAAGGAGTGGCTGATAAGTAAGATACTCCATCCTTTTTGTTTAACTTCGGCACATTTATCATTTTTTAATGTATTTTTAAACTATTGTCACCCTAAATTTTATATCAAAAAAGTGAATTATTCTCAACTACTAATTAAACTTTCTACTCTCTTCACTCAATTCTAATCACATACTTCAACTTGTAAAAAAAACAATAGTTAAACTTATGATGTCAAACATAAAGAAACAAACAAATTAGCAAGGTAAACTGATTGGCAAGGTAAAACAGTTCATTTGAAAGGGTAAAACAGATGAACACTTCTTTGGTAATCATTATTTTCATTCTGGAGATGTTAATCTAATTGAAGTTTATCCTTATTTTTTAAATTATCATTCCCAAACACCATATATAAAAATTGTTTGCTTTATGTGGATATTGAAGTTATTTCTAAACCCAATTTATCTACAAATAACATATCAATTGATCCGCCCTCCGAGGGGTTGTTAAAAATGTCAACCTTATGGAAGATAGGATAAACCCATGGAACGCTTCACAAAAATAGAAATTTATAGAGTTGTTCTCATTCTTACTACTAAACTACAAAAAAAGTAGATAGTGGCAAGTACGGGGTAGTCCACGGAGATGCTAGGAACTTAAAGGTTAGATAAACACAGCCGCAATCAGATCGTCAATTCGATCATGAGTCAGGAATAACTAGTATCACAAAACAGGGTTTTGGGGTGATTTATCTAACAACTACAGTGATGCAAAGACAGGAGAGAGTAAACTATATAAAACTAGCACTTGGGGAATATTTACGTTACATGACCGCTAGTATGTTTCGATCATTGATTCAATCAAGTCAATGACCTATAAACCTATTCTAATGCTTATGTCATATAGTGTGATCGGTGGTCAACATTTCCCCCTATCTGTCACATAAGGGTGCTCTCATTTTCTTCCACAGACAGCGTCTTCGTAATTAGGGAAGTGCAACAATTGTCCCGCCGCTGTGCAGTTCTGTTCATTCCCCGTGAACAATTACATTCTTGGTATTCCACTATAAATGCTTCTCCTTAGGCTTATAGAGGCAAAAGAACTAGCACCTTATGCTTGACTCTAGGGTTGCAACGACACAAGTCGAATTACGTCAACACTAGTTCCTACTAAGCTATCTCTATTCGTAACCTTTCGGGCTCAAGTCCAGCTAACTAGTCTACGGTCATCGAAACGGTGAATCGCGACCCACATGCATACACTCGTACAGTCAACGGACCCTCGCTCCCCCTATTATATCTTGGTTTCACTCCCTAGTGGATATCAATAAATGCACCAATTTGAAAGTATACTAAGGTGTATCCCAACATAGTGTAACAATCATGCAATTAACAAGAATTTAAGAAATAAGCAAACATAATGTTCATAAGCATAAAAAGATAGGGAGATCTTAGAATCTCACAAAACAACTACATAGTCATGAATACAAACGTAATCCCCAAGAAAATAAATTACTTCCTAAGCATTGAACCAAAATATTTTTATTGGATTCAATGCCCTTGGGAAAAAACAAAGAGAAAATAAAACTAAGAGAGAAGAGTTATTCCTTTTCACTCTCTATTTACTCTTGCAAATTAGGAGAATGAAAATAAACTAGGCTAAAACTCTACCTCCTTAAAGCCTAGTATACATAGGCTCCTATTTGTAGTAGATAGAATTGGGACTTCAAAAAGGCCCTAAAAATGAAGGTGAACCCTAGCAGCAGCCATGGCATGGGTCGTGCTATAGCACACGGCCCACGCTTCCCAGCCTGGCATGGCCCGCCGGCTGGGCGCTTATCTCGGCCATTCTGAGCGCACGGCTATGTTATCTGCCACAGGCCACCGGCTGGGAAATGCTCTCTGATGAGTTCATCGACACGATCCATGTAGATCTTCACAGGCCATCGCTCAGATGCATGATTTCCGCCTCTGAGCGGTGCTGACTGTGTAAAACATTGCGGGCCACCGGCTAGGAGTCGATTTCTTCAAAACTTATAGCACGAGTGTGCAAAACTTTGCGGGTGGTCTTAGCATACTTGAACTTGATTTTGCATAGGCCGTGTGGATTGGCACGGCCCGTTCCCATACTTAGCCGCACGAGCACACCGGTTGGCCTGTGCCAAAGGGACTTGGCACCATCGTGTTGGCCGCCCCGACCCGTGTAGTATTGCACGGCCATACTAGTTCCTCTTTTTTACTCTTTGACTCCTTCTTCTTCTTGACTTGCTTCCATCTACTACCACGTATTGACTTGTGGCCTCCTATCTACTACCATCCTTGCGAATGACCTTCTACTATCTATTACCACCCTTGCGAGTGACCTTCTATTGACTACGCTGAAGTGATTACGAGTAATCTAACAAATAAGCTCACAAAACAAGATCTAGACAAGAAAACCAACAATGGCTATCTAAACCCCTTGTAATGTAAACCCGACTAAACCTAGCAATCAACCAACCAAAACATAATAAGAAATGTGTCAAATGCATTGGTTAACACATGTTTTTTGGTTCAGATCAATTACCCAACACTTAAATCTTTACTCATCCTCGAGTAAAAAAATAGCAAAATCTAAGTGAAAAGTAGTATGCAAAAAGAGTTAACCAATACATTCAACATTATTCCAAAGCTACCTTATTTCCCCCAAATAAATGAGACTTTCAAAAAATTCACTCCCCAAAGAAGATAAAGTTACCTATCCAGCCAATCATACCAAGAAAAAAGCAAGGTATACATGATAAGTGTGAAAATAACTTACTCCCCCCAAAGAAGCCACCGAAGATAATCCAAGAGATGCGTAACATAGTTTCTGATTTCTCTCAATATCTATTTTTTTCCTAGGAGACTTTTCAGGCTTTCATTCTAGCTTCACAAAAATTGAACTCATTTCTCATCTTTTTTCCACACCATGGCCTCTCACTTTTGCATAGGTTTTTTAACCTATCTGAGCCTTTCCCATTGTTGCCTAAGTCACCCTTTTGGGGTTTCTACTTCGCCGGGTACATATATTTTTTATTTGTTCAAATTTTTTTATGTAGAAAAAAATACCCCAAAGGTGGGCTTCATACTGCATGAAGATAAACAAAGAAAAACAAACTAACAACACCAAGAGTTTTACAACCTTCCACCAGATTTGAAAAGGTTCCCTCACACCAAAAAAATGTTTTCAAAACTAAATGAGGGGAAGAAAAGGGATACCAGACTGCTAGTCTTCACAGGGATACCAGTCTGCTTCTTCCTAGTCCTCACTGGGAATGGACTAGACTTCTCATCTTCTCCCGGAATGGACTAGACTGCTAGTGCTACAAAGAATGAGCCTCATGCTAGGATGGGATAAAGATGTTGTGCAAGTGTGGTTCGAGAGATGGGGGAGGTCCACGACTACTATGTTTACTTGACTCCCCAAAATCATCAAAGTGAGGAGACTAGCGGCGCTTATGATAATCTCAAGCACTATACTAGGTGGACTAATATAGTTCCTCCCTAATCTCAACCGGTCCCTAGTAAAGTGGTGGTGGCATAAAATGAAGCCTAAGGGTGGTGGCTGAAACTGCTAGTGGTCGATAGATGGGTGCATGTGATGGCTGTTATGGAATCTAGTACTCATTCATTAGGAAATGATCATCCTTCTCTCCCTGCTTGTCATCCTGTTCTAGCTGGGGTCTTCCAACTACCACATCTGTACCCTAATCTAATTGGATGATAAGATCCTAAATCCTGAATATCTTGGCGAGCTTGGTCATTGTGGACTACGGAAGTCTCATCAAGTTGGCACTTTTGTAGCTAAAGTGAATCACCCTAACCTACAAGTGTATCATATGGGTCTCTACTAGAGATGCAGGAGTAAGGGTGTGCGTGGAGTTCAGTCTGTCCCACATGTCCTCACTCATCGGAAGGCTAAAATGATCAGTTGGGAGTGATATAATGCTCCCAACAACTATCTTGCCCTTCAAACTCGTGGAAAGGTCGTAGCACTGGGTGATGAAGTCACGAACAAGACCAAGGTAGGCTCACTCAGTGCAAATCGACCATAGGATTCTGCATTCCGTATCAATATAAGTGGTGGCCTCCCTGTAGCAACACACCATAATAATCAATAGCCTAGCTACAAATCTGAGTGCCGGGTTCACTATGTCGTTATTCTTTCTTCCCTTTACCCAAGGTCATCGGGTAATGGCGGGCTAGAATGTATGGACATAAAAACCAGAGCAATCAACTCGATAACCATTCATCTCAGTGTAATGCTTCCACCAGAAGCATGTAGATATCTCCTTGTACATCATACACCGGACCACATTCCCCAGAAGGAACCTGGTTACCTTCCCACCAAACCTGGTGACCCCTAGCTTGACAGTAGAAAAAACTATAGGGTTTACCTAGTATAAGTGGGGGATGACTTCGTCTTGAATTCCTTCAGTCCTATTCTTCTCTGGAGCACTCTGACTGGTTTGTAGAGTTTGAGGTCCTTGGGCCTCCTCTCATCTACAATTTTTTTCTCTAAGGTGGGGCATCCCGTAACACGTTCCCGTCCCTTATGATGCTCCTCGAGGAGTGTGCGCAACCCCATGAATAGCTTGCTAGGACTGGCTTCTTTGTCTCCTCGCCATGATGAAAAATAAACAACACCAACGATAGGAAATAACAACCTATATATCTCAATACCATTGTCCCACAAGAATATAATAATCACACTCTAGCCCACTTAATAGGTCCTAATCATGAAATATTCAAAAACTACAAAAAAAAATTAAAAAAAATCAAATTTCCAATAAGAATTGGCCGAGTACCTAGGGTGAAGATTGAGGATGAAATTTGGTAGATTAAAGCATGTGGAGTGTGTAGGAATCCTCCTAAAATGGATTCCAATAACTCTTTGCACCTAGAATGGACAAAATTTTCAAATTTGGGAGAGAATTCAAAAACATGATCGAACTGAACTTATGTAGATGTGGGGATATTATTGACGATTATGGATGAAATTTTTTATAGGCTTCATAGGAAATGAAGAAACGAAGGTTTTGGGGAAAATTTGGAGTGATTTTGCCAAGAATTGAGAAAGTTATGAAAGAATTAAAAATGGAGAGAATATGGAGTTATTTTTTTTATTGGGTTTTCTAGGTTTAGGAAGATGGAGAAAATAGCTAGGAACAAGGATTTTAAAGAGGGATCATGCATTTTGATCGGAGGGCTTGGGCAGCACATGCGGCATTCAAATAGCATGGCCCGTGCCGCATGAAAGCCTATTGTCAGCTTAAATGCGTTGTTCCGGCTTAAATGCTTCGTGCCGGCTTGCTTTGGCACAGGAAAAGCTATACAGAATGGCCTCGTGCTGACTTGCCTTGCCATGAGGCTGGCACAGTCCGTGCCAACCTTATTCCTTCAATCTTTGTCGCAAAAATCCCTACACCCAAAAACACGAAAACCAAGTATTATTGTTCTAACCAGAACCTAGTGACTAATAATCCCTAAAAACACCACCAAAGATCAAACATAGGCCAAAAATCACAAATATTTTTCAAACCTACTTGCATAAAATAAAAGCACCATTTTTTATTGTCTTTCTCATGACTTATTAATCATGCATTTTCAAGATTTAAAAAAATGAGTTTATGAGTCACCGAAATAACATCCTTGACACCACCCATAACCAAGTCTCTGTGGATGGGTCTCTACATTACCTCGGGTTTACCCTTCACCTTGGGAGGCACATACCAAACACATTCGCCCTTAACAATGGTGGACACATTCTTGTTGGTTTTAGGAGGGTTTAGGAGTTTTTAACTCCTTAACCCTCTTCTTTCTCCGCTGCACGCTAGTGTTCTCAATTGGACGTAAAACATTCTTTATTTCACAAAGAACATCCAAATCATACTTTTCAACATGTGCATCATCAAAATTCTCATTCAAGAAAGATAGAACATGCGAGGTCTCTAGAGTGGCCAATACCTCATCACAATCAAAATCATGTACATTAGCCAATGTCAAATCCTTAGCCATTTCCTCGAGTTTAGGAGGTGGTCGAGGAGGTTTTAAGTCCTTTCCACTCTCCATAGATAGCGTAAGTTGGTGAGCATATAAAAATAATCCACAATCGAAAGGTCATCACTAAACTCATGCATAACATAAGTATCATTAACATGGTCCTCACAATTAAATCTCAAAAAATGATTCATCTTACTACTCTCATCCACATCATCAAGAAACTCACCAAGATAGTCATTGTCACAATTCATGCAAGAATCATCATGTTGATCAAGTTAATCACATAGAGATATGCCATTGCACATAAATTGTACAACTAGTTAGAGAAATCAAATTGCGAGTACCGGTGTTCCTTTGGTGGATGTATCCTTTTTAGAGATACATGAAAAAATTCAAGTGTTTTGTTTTAAGAATAGATATACACTGGATGCTAGCGTAGTCCAACAGTATGTGGCGAAAGAGGCTATTGAATTTTGTACTTGGTTCTTACAAGAGGTTACATCTATTGAGTTGCGAAATCAAGGTATGTGGGAAGGAAAGAGGAACAAGGCTTACAATATGGCTACATAGGGGCATCATGTCTTTTACGCGAATAATCCTACTGAAAGGAACTGGGAGATTGCCGTCGATGTAAGGAAAACTTTTGTGGACGAAGAATCCATGGAACATTGCATTGTGGGAAATGAAGACGTTCCTTTCCAATCACTCAGTAGTGATTCCCGGTTCGACAAGGATAATTCAAGTTTGAAAAGATTTCGAAAAAGAACTGACCATGAGGAAAGAATTTGGTTGGATTATCATGGAAATGATGTCAAGAGGAAGTTGAAAACAAAGAACAATTAGGGACGTGCAAGGAAAACTTAGGTTGAAGAAAATGAATTATGGTTCTCTACTTGATGTAACAATATTAATGTCATCTATTTTTTGGACTATAATATGTTATGTTTCAACCCTATCTAAATAACTAGGCCATCATAGTGCACTATTTTCGATTGTGTTTTCGAAACTGAAACAGGTTGTTGGTCACGAGTTTCACGTACTTTCGATTTCAAAAGTTTAACCGACGGTACTGGAACCCTCGTAGCGTTGAAGGGATAAAAAATAAACTAATTTTATACATGATGGCTTCCCACGGTGAGGGAATCATCCATTTCCTTTCTATGTCTGTTGTACGTATGGTATCTTTGGTATGGTCTCTAACCTTTCCAAGGAACTATAAAAACCTAGGTAAAAACAAATTCCAACAGATAGCTCCATTTTTCCAGGGGATTCGTTCCTGATAGTGATCGTTCCTGGGGTTGGAGTGAAGCGGTGAGTCCGTCCTACAAGAGTAGCTGCGAAAAGTCCCTGGGTGGTGCCCGAGGAAACTGCGATGCTCAAATTAGTACTTGTTCTTGCTTGTGTATCTTTTGGAGTAGAAATCACTTAGCTCTGTCTGACGTTTTCCAACTTTATTTATAGAACCTTGGTCATGTAACCATGGCTCGCATATAAATTGTGCTTCCATCTCCTAGATCATGGCCTAACATAGGGTATCGTGGTCAGTGGTGCCTCCCTGTCATTCCAGGTACTGTTACCTTTTATCAAGCAGTGTAATTAGCCTATGTGCATTTAGCGAGCTATCTTAGTGGGGCGAATCATGCATTTGGGTTAATTAGATCGTGCATATACCATTTACAGTGAGAATAAACTATGCAATTACTTAACTGTGAGTTAATAATTTTTTCAATTAATTTTTACAAATTAATTGGAAAAAAATCAACTTCCCCTCTTTTTAAAAAAACCCACTGATTTCACTATGACATCATAGTCCAAAAAAAATAACCCAGTCACAATTTTTGGTTGCGCGATTTTTTAAATTTAAAATCTGCTGAAGTCACAGTGTTAGCTTTTTTTAAAAAAAAATCAACTTCACACAAAAAAACTAGTTTCTATGGGATATTCCTTTATGAGTGGGTCTTCTGATAAACGACCTGTCCATAAACTTATGGACAATCTACTGTAATTTTTTTAACTTATACATTTCATTTTTTAAATTATTTACTGAATTTAGAAATTTAAAATTATTTTTTATATTATATATTTTTATATTTTCATATTCAAATGCACATTATTTCTTGTTTTAACTTTTAAAATACAATTTTTAAATTTCATAAAAAATTACAATATTTAATGTAAAAAAAACACTAGACTGTTCATAAGATTATGGGCATGCCTCTTTTACTACGACTCTCTCTCTTCTTTCATTATCTATCTGTTGACGTCGCACTGACATCAGCATTACACAAAGTGTTGTTATAGACAGTCTAAACTTTAGATCGGGGTTAGTTGTGCAATTATTGTAAGTTTCATCTGGGATAAGTTTTTTTAACTGTGCTAAAAAGTTTAGGGACCTACTATGTAATTATCAAAATGTTATATATATATAAAAGAATTTTTTATTTTTTTCATTTCCTCTCCCCCTCTCTCCGATCAATTTGAATTGTAACCGCCGCTCTGCTTTTTCTCCTTGGAAAATCTATACAAATGTCGGTGATGATCTGTAACTGCTCTTGATCGGTGATTCATCTTCTTCTTCCACTCCTGACCAATAACCACCGCTGACACTACAATCGCGCTAAAACAGCTCTGCATCCAGTGATTTTTCTTCTTCCACTCTTGATCGGAAACCACTGGGCTCGGCGAGATCGATGAAAGGCGGAGCTTCTACATTGGAGGACGTCGGAACAACGGCAGTGCATCCACAACTAGTCTGTGGTGGAGCGAGGTGATGTGTCCATGTTATACGGTTATTTTGGGACTTTTTGGATTCACTTTTGTACACTTTTGTGCTATATGTGTGAAATTTTTCCTTGAAATTCTCTTAGGAGAGTTAAGAGTGACTTTGTGCTTTTATTACTTTTCTATAAGATTTTGTGCAACAAGGGAATTGTTGGAAGATTTTGAAGACTATCTTAGAAGATTTGAAGACTTACATGAGAGTTTATTTTGACACTACCATTGATGAAGTCCATTCAAAATAATGGAAGAAGAAGGAAAGCCATTTACAAAGTGGTAGAAGATAAAGTGAAGAAGGAAAACAAAGAAGTGGATGAATTGTGATCCAAAAGTTTGAACCAAGTTCTAGAAATTATCCGAGAATAAATAGCCTCTGAAGGTGGTACCATTGGATTTGTCTTCGCGAGTACTATAAAATCAACTACAAGAACTCGCAAAACGGATAAGCGGTTCACCCGTGACGAAGCAAAGAAGAAGAGGTCAACAGCTCATCTGCTAGCCGCAAGACATCTCTACAGCCCACAACATCAGCCCAGAATTTGACACTTTTGGCATTTTTTCTGTATTTCCTTGGACTATAAATAGCCCCACTTCTTCCCAATTTTTCTAAGCCCGACTTTGGGTCTCAAAACCCTAGTTTTTCATCATCCTTTTTTTAGTTTTTTCATTCCTTCCATGAATTCTTGTAGATTTGTTATGGGTTTTCATTATCTTGGTTAGTAATATCCTTGGGAGCAATGGATTGAAGCTTCCTTATCTATGTCTTGAGAATCACTTCTATCTATTTAATGCTTTCTCTATTATGTATTTATAGTGCTTGAATTTGGTTGTTGAATCCATTAATGATATTGGAAGTTTGATTATATGAATTGCTTGTATGATTATGTGTTAGGGTTTGGAGAAAGTAGCTAATTCTCCCTTCTT
>JAULKJ010309995.1:0-11014 GCA_032355405.1 Rubia balearica | reverse complement strand
GGGTGGGCGGACGGTGGATGATGGGCTGAGGTGGGCGAGGGAAAAAGTAGAAAACCCTAAGAAAGAGGGAGGCTGGAGTAAAGGGAGAGAAATGTAAGGAGGGAGAGAGGCGGGAGAAAACCCTAAGTAGGGAGAGAGTAGAAAAAATGAAGGAGAAAAAAAGGAAATTGGGCAAAAAAGACAGCCCATTAAAGTGTGACTTAGGGTAGCATTTCTGAATTCGGAACCTATTTTGGACCCTAAGTAAAAGTGGTTCTACAAGTTGGACCTCCTTTAATCGATTTAGAACTGCCTTTAAAACGAAAAAGATGACATGGGAGGAAGTTCCGAACTCAAAACATGTTTCAAATCTCAATTAAAGGAGGTTTTGATAGAATCGCCTTCTAATACTACTTTTAATAGAGTATTCTCCACTAGTGATCCAGTCATTTGACTCGTCAGCTTACGAACTCGATCCTAAGTTACTCTATCCAAGTATAACGTCTTTTCCTGTCATGTTGCCTTCCACGAATCCTGGCCTCTTCAAAGTTCATTAGAACTCTAAAATCCCTTGTAAGAGAAACCATATCCAAAAAACATACTGAAATATACGTATTTAACTACCTGTGGAAACACAGTCTCATTAGAACTTGGAGCTTTGCTTGCTATTTGCACATGCGAAAATAATGGACATAATCAGAAGATAAGAAAACATACATGATAGCAGTATATGACTATCTTTGAAACATTTATAAATTATTATTCTAATAAACGTCTAAGAATTAATTAGTATAATGACACCACGTAGAACACAAACAAGTTTCAATAGCATTATTAGAGTATAATATGTATTTTTGATAAATCTGAAATTGTATATGATTAATCAAAGCACAACACGTTTTCAAAATTCTTATACAATTTTACATGGTATCAGCCTAACTGATCCTTTCCCTTTCTAATTTTTTTCCACAAACCCTACCCCCCAAAAACCCTAACTCGCCGCCGCCGATGACAATTCCCGGCCAACCACCACCACCACCAATCCTATGGATCACGCCTCATCCGACTGAGGTGCATTGGTTTGCTGTTAAACACATTTTGCATTATCAGAGGGGTCCCTGGATTTTGGTCTGACTCTTCAGCATTGTACAGATCATTTTCTTGTAGCCTTCTCTGATGTTGGTTAGGCGCCTGATGGTGATGATTGTCGATTGTCGATCTCAACATGGTTTCGCTATTTATTATGGTGGTACTTTTATAAGTAGATCATCAAGAAAGAAGTGTGTTGTGGAAAAATCAAGTTCAGAGGATGAATACAAGGCCATTGTGTTTGCCTCCTCTGAGCTCATCTGGATTCAACAATTATTACTTGAGCTCCAGGCTCCTTTCTCTCCTCCGCCTATTCTTCTTTATGATAATCTGAGTGCTACCTTTATGTCTGGCAATTCGGTTTTTCATCGAAGGTCCAAGCATGTCAAGATTGATTCTCATTTTGTTCTTGAGATGCAGGTTGAGGATGGTTCACTTGTTGTTAAGCATGTTCATTCTCTTGATCAGATTGCTGAAATTTTTACAAAAGCTGTTAGTACTGCGCGGTTTGGTGCACTTCGATCCCAGCTTCATGTCGCTCTACCACCCTGAGCTTGCGGGTGTATTAGAGTATGATATGTATTTTTGGTAAATTTAAAATTGTATATGATTAGGTTTCTACATTCCTGTTTATTCTCTAAACAACCCCTTGTATATGATTAATGAAAGAACAACAGTTTTCCACAATTTTTATTACAATTTTTCAAGCATCATCCCCAGGCCAAAAAAAATTCTCAAATAATTGTAAAACAAGAAATTTAGACTTTATTTAGCATAACAACGAGAAAACCCATCTTCAGAAACCTTGCTCTCGACCAATGTTTCTGAAAAAAATTAAGTAAGAGGAAATTGTTGATTATATAAAGTCAGCCTCGTTACTAGAAAATTGTTGATTATATGAAGTCAGCCGCGTTACTAGTGTTTGTAGAAAGTTAATTAAATAAGAGTTACCCGTGAATTCAAAAATAAATTTAGCCATGACTGTTTATAGAGTGTTAGTTAATGGTTGGTAAATGTAATAATACAGTAATTGTTATGACGTATCATTTACAATTCAATCAAATTTCACACGAGTATTCAATAATCATTTCAATTTTCTATGTGAGTCAATCAAAAAGTTTCGTGATTAAATTTCTTAGTCAACAATAATCATTCTAATTTCAACATGAGTCAATCTATATTTTTGCGTGATCCTTAGTCAACAATAATATTTTTAATTCCAAGATTCCATCAAATTTTTGTGTAACTAAATTTCTTAGTCTTGTTATTTGTGGGATGAAATTATTGGTAGTTATTTGGACGACTACACTGAAACCAGGGGAAAAAAATTAGAGAACACTACATTGGACTCACGTGACTATATATATACACATATGACATATATACACACACACATATATACGTATGTATATATGTATATATACATATGTATGTATATGCGTGTTATGTGTTGTTTATACATGCATCACATAATCAAATTATTTATTTAATAATAAATAATTAAAACCAAATCATGAATTATGAAATTAAAGTTAAACACATTTTATAAAACTATTCAAAATATAATTAAATAAACAATCTAATGAAAAAGTAATGTATACACCTATATACTAACGTTTGACTAACTTTAATGAAGTTGATGCAAATAGCAACTTATTCTATTTACACCACCTATAAGGCTAACATACCTATTAAAGGGTGGTGTAAACAGTAATAAGGGTGGTGCAAATAGAATTACCCATAAATAGCTAAGTAAGAGTTTATCATTGATGACAATAAGTCAATTCAATCATTCATATTTTTAAAAAGTTAAGTAAGAGTTAACTAATTAAGTCAAACCCGCTGTATGTGATGGTAGAAAGTTAATTAAGTAAGATTTCACCGGTATTTACATAAAGTCAATCTAGCTATGATTTTTTGGAGACTGCTAATTAAGGGTTGGCTGGAAATTATATAAACCCACCCTAGTTATTAGTGTCTATAAAAAATTAAGTAAGGATTGAAGGTTGAATATATGAAGACAATCCCATTATTAGTGTTTAAATAAAGTTAACTATGTAAAAGTTGACCAATAATTACATAGAGTCAATCAATGTATGATTGTGTATAGAGTGTTACTTAAAGTTGATTGTTTGTTATATAAAATTAATCCAGTTATCATTGTTCATAGAATGCTAAGAGTTAATTGTTAATTATATAAAGTCAGTCTAGTTACTAGTGTTTGTATAAAGTTAAATTACGTAAGAGTTAACCGTAACTTACATAAAATTGACCTAGCTTTAACTATTTGTAGAACACTGGTTGGTAATTGTATAAACTCACCCCAGTTATCACTGTTTATCAAAAATTGTGTAAGGGATGACTATCTATTATCTGAAGACAATCTCGTTATTCGTGTTTGTAGAAAGTTTATTAAGCAAGAGTTGACCGTTACTTACATAAAGTCAATCTAGCCATGACTATTTGTAGAGTGTTGATTATGGGTTATGGGTTAACTGTCTTTATATAAACTCAACTCATTTCTTAGAAGTTGTTTGGTATGCAGTATGATGTGTGGTAATAACAAAATCCTAGAATTTTAGAATGTGCAGGCTTATTTGGCTGACAAAAAATATTGAAAACGTAGGAATTTGTAATGTGAAGGAAATTAAGCTTCCCACATAACGTGAGAAATATGTTACCGAGGAACCTCCTCGGTTGATCGCAATTCCTCTCTATTTTTAACGTGTTATTACATTTTTATTTTACAAAATACGCATAATTTTTTTCATTTCCCTCATTACATGGGCAAACAGGAAGTAGTTGAACTAAACCAAACAACAAACGGGTACATAAATCCCAAGAAATACAAATTTCTTTTGTGTGAAACCAAACACATTTCATGTATATCTAAGGAATTTGATCACAAAAATAACTTACCATGAAATAGAAATTACAGCACTAACTAAATTCACACATAAACCAGATGACTCCTAAATGTTTATAGAAGACCATTGTTTATATAAAGTCAACCTAGTTGTTAGATTTTTATAAAGGGTTAAGTAATTGTTGCTTATTGATTACAATAAATCAACCCACTTATCAGTACTTATATAGTGTCAAGTAAGAGTTAACTACTACTTATATAGTCAGCCTAACAATTAGTGTTTGTAGAATGTCAATTGAATCAAAATTGATTGTTGATTACAAAAGTCAATCTAGATAAGAATGTTTATATATTGTTAATCAAGGATTGATTGTTAATTATATATAAAGTCAACCCCATTATTAGTGTTTGAAGAAAATTAATTGATCAAGACTTGACCATGAATTACATAAAGTTAATGTGCCTATAATTGTTTGTAGGGTGTTAATTAAGGTTGAATGTTAATTATATAAAATCAACTCATTTTTTAGTGTTTGACTTAATCTAACTCGTGATTAAATCCTAACTCATGATTATGAGTTAATTATATAAAATCAACTCATTTCAACCCAAAAAATGTACATGCGGGAGAAGTAAGTATGTGGGGGTGAGATACCAATAATATTTTGACAAGTGTTAAATATGATGAGAGAAAAATATAATATACATCAAAAAACAAAAACCGATGTTAACTTCCCAACACATGTACACATGTCAACATACTATTGATCACTCACCCCCACATACTTACTTCCCTGATGATAAGAATTTCCTTACGAAGATGCAAATGCGGAAGTTTAAAGAACACTTTTAACGAGAGTTGAACAAAGCACTGCCTTTTAATCGAAGACAACACAGACAAAATCCTGTAAAAACAAAACTTTAGAAAACTTGGCTAACACCAGGGATGAATCCACACATGTTAGAATCAAATCAAATCAATCAGATACTTGACTTATTCTTGGATTCTAACAACACAAAACCCAAGCACTAGTTGCACAAACTGTTTACTAACTAACCCGTAGGATTAGCTTACAGGTTTAAAGAATATTGCTAATATAATTAACCCGTATAATTAGGCAACAATGAAATGCTATATAGAAAAGAGTAATAATTCAAAAATTTTGATTATATGATTGATTAAAAGTGTAAAAGGTAATTAAAGATGTTGTAAGCCTCCCCTATTTATGGGGTATAACTTGACCTCTTTACAAGAGAAAGAAGACAAAATTCAGTTAGGATTTGATCTGACTCCTTACCGAATTAGAAATATGTTTGAAATCTAAATCCTAATAAAAATACATGTCCTAAAATACTAGGAAGCATGATCGAATTCTTCTATCAAGAATGACCAGATTCATCGAATCTAATCTTACCAAATCTAATCTAATCTATTCTTCTACTACTACAAGAATTTTGAGTCTTCTTCTAGTGTGAATACACTACCTCACTATATAATCCAGTGGGAAAAAGAGTATAGTGTTATCTCCTTGAAACCCTAATACTGAAAATAATAAAAACCCTAATCAAACCCTAATTCATATCTCCCCAAATACAAACTTTTCTGGAAGTCAACTCAGTATTTAGTGTTTAAAAAGTATAAAGAAGAGTTAATCATTGATTATAGTAAGTCAAAATAGGTATAAGTGCTTATAGAAAGGTAAGTAAGAGCTAATTATTAAATATAAAAGTCGACATAGTTATTAATATTTATGGAAAGTTAAACAAGAGCTGCCTATTAATTACATAAAAGACAATCTAGAAATCAATGTTCATAGAGCCCCCAATGTCGCTAGGCTTCTCATGTGGTGCCGGCCTTAAATAAGGGCTTTATGTGGCCAATGATGGCCCAATAGGGTAATTTGGCCAACGTCAATAAAGTTCCCACATGTGTTGATATCAATGATAAGAGGACCAATTTCATATAATGTTCAACGCCCTACCAAATTTAATTGAATTCAAGGATTGACCTTTACTCATCTTAGGCAAAACGTTACTCAAATTCTAATATAAACCAAAGAACATGACCGAGGTTTAACCAATCTGTGATATAAGGTCAACCATTGCTCGACTTCTAGTATTAACAAACAAAGATGATTGAGGCTTTACCTACATCGATCTTAGGCCAAGCATTGCTTAACTCTAATATAAACCAAATAAGATGATTGAGGTTCGACCTTCACTCGTCTTAGGTCAACCATTCTCCACGGATAATATAAACCAACAAAGATAACCGATGTTCAACCTTTACTGATCTCAGGTCAACCATTGCTCGATTTATAATATAAACTAATGATTATGATAGAGGATAGACCTTTAATGATCTTAGGTCAACCATTGCTCGATTTCGAATATAAACAACAAAGATGGCCAAGGCTTTACTTTTACTCATCTTAGGTAAACTTTGCTTAACTTCTAATATAAACCAAAGATGATTATCAAGGTTTGACCTTTATTGATCTCTGGTCAACTATTGCTTGACCTGTAATATAAACCAACAAAGATTACTGAGGTATAATCTTTACTCATTTTAGGTCAACCGTTACTTCTAATATAAACCAGCAAAGATGATCGAGGTTTAACCTTTATTGATCTTTGGTCAACCATTGCTCAAGTTATATTATAAACCAACGATGATGACCAAGGTTTGACCTTTACTCATCTTAGGTCAACCATTACTTCTAATATAAACTACACCTCATCTTTGGTCAACCATTACTCGACTTCCAATATAAACTAACAAAATTGACTGAGGTTTGACCTTTACTGATCTTAGGTCAACCATTGATTGGCTTATAATATAAAACCAAAGAAGGTTTGACCGTTATTGATATTAGGTCAACCATTTCTCGGTTTCCAATATAAATCGAGGTTAGACCTAAAGTTTGTAAATGTTATATTTAATTTCTACCTAATTTTATATATGTAGTGATGGAAAAATAATTAGAGCAAAGTGCATATATAACCCTACATAATTCACGAAAGTGCACATATAACCCTGTGATAATTCAAAGTGCAAATATAACTATAGATAGTTAGTTTATGTTGAAATATAACCTTTTCTGCCAGTTTGAGGCCGGAATTAGAAGAAAAGTCAATTTTACCCTCCAATTTTTTTTTTATAAAAAATGAAAAATAGTGAAGTTACTACTATACCCTCATCTCCTTCTCCTTATGCGTTTCTCTTCGTTTTATCTTCTTCCACTGAAAGAGAAAATTACATTTCTCTTCTTCCACTCTGACTCGGGCGCCCTAGTGGCGGCGCAAGTTGAAGCTTGCGATGGTGGTGGAGGTGTGGCGGAGGCGGGTTCTCAGTGGACGATGACGCGAAAAAGATTGGTGTGTGGGGAGAGGGGGTAGGGGGCTCAATTTTTTGGCGCTTGGCTGAGCGGCCACAAAATGGTGGTCAGCGGTGGCGGAAGTGGTGTGAGGCTAGGGTTTTGGTGGAGGGCTGGGATGGGGCTGGGCTGGGATCTTAGGTGTCGACGGAGCTGGGTATTTAGGATTTTGGTGGAGTGGTGTCGGGATGAATGGAGCGGCAGAGAAGATTCGGAGTGGCAGGCGGAGGAGATTCAGAGTGGCAGGCGGAGGAAAATTGTTGTGGCGGGCGGAGGAGATTCGGAGTGGCTGGGCTAGGGCAGAGACGGGGGCAAGGCGGAGGCGAGGCTAGGCCGCTCGCCGGATTAGACAAATTAAGCGCCGGTGGGTCTGGTGTCTCAGCTGCCTGGTGAAGTTCGACGATTGAAGCTAATGACGTCTTGCAGGTGCTGAAGTCAGCTCACGGTGGTGCTACTTCTCTGGCTGCTAGGCTCGCCGGAGGAGGGAGAACGCTATTTTCCTCAGAGTCGCTGCTTTCATCATCGTCATCTGGAATGGCGAAATCCATGTCGAAGAAGGGCCCATTTGCTAGAGTCGTCAGTGGAGAATGTACAGGATGAAGTGGCAGTGTTGAGTATGGTGGTCGTGGTGGAAGATGAAAGGGCAAAATTGTCTATTCAGATTCAACACTTGGCCTAAGGAATTTTTGTCATTTCAAATGCAGTCAACTATTAGAAACTCAAGTCAACGACGAAAATGTCACCAGAAAGTTATATTTGCACTTTCGTTAAGTAGTTAGGGTTATGTGTGCACTAAAAATTATTTTAGTATTATATATATACTTTTTCAATTATATAGGGTTATATTTGAGTAACATAAAAGGGAAATTCAATGGGCCAGGTTATCAATTTTATGTTGGTTGGAGGAGATATATTTTCGCCCAGTATTAATAAGAACGACGTCGGTCAGTCACTGGATTATTGTCGGGCGGATCAACATGAGAACTGATGTTGCAAATTTGTAGTGGACTATATAAAATGAATAGTCATTCAAAATGGCGTCGTTATATGTGTGTGTCAAACATCGGAATATATAAAATGAATAATTATTCAAAATGGAGTCGTTATATGTGTGTGTCAAACATAGGAAATGTTTCGAACTTTTCATCTTCCCTTCATTTTGAAAACCTACACTTCAAAGTCCAATTTCAAAAGATGTCTTACTCATTTCTTGTTTTTTAATGAAGTAATGTAAATTAAGAATCTATTTCTTGTATGTTTGTTTAATTTTAGTCATTTCTATGGATTTAAATTTGGTGCTTAATTTGTGGATTTTGTTTGTGTATATATTCACTTTTTGTTATGAATCGTTTTAGATATGCGTGCTTATGTAAGTAATTGTTATTAATTTTAGATTTGTGGGTATGAATTCCTTTTTAGCTGCAGTTTTTGGGTTAAATGATTGTTGCTAAATTAGGATTTCCCGTTGAATGTATCGTCAGTAACCTCTCGGTTTTGATGTTGGTTGAATCGACAGATGATTGAAGCCGTCCATACGTGTTGGCTATGTCTCGTAGTTTAGGATTTTTCATTGAATGTGTCAGCGGTAATCTATCAGTTGTGTTATCTGTTAAATCGACGGTTGACCTATGTTGACTGTACATGTCGATTATGTTTTGTAGTTTGAGATTTCCCGTTGAATGCGTTGTCAGAAATTTTTCGCTTTTATTGTTGGTTGCATCGACACCTGACTAATAATGGATGTACATGTTAGTCATGGATCTATTAGAGATCGACACGTTTGCGATGTCGGTCTCTTGCTGTTGATCTAAGATTACTGACCGTCGTCGCACTTAACAAAGCTTTTGCCTTAACTGGAAAATTTTTGTTGAATCCCAGTGACACAATTTCCTCATGACAACTTCTATTAATATTGTTTTTTGTTTTATTGTTATAACATTAAGGATTCATGACAAACAACGGTGAATAAAGTGGCACGAACCGTGAGGTATACCAGTCACGTATATTTAACAATTTCTTATTAATTAAACTCAAGTGCACAATAATCTAAATTTTATTTACTTTCGGAGGCTGGTGGGATCTAATAGCTCGAATGACCCCCTAAATATCGATGCCTAGACCATATCCCTCGAGAAGCAATGTTTTAGCAGCATTCTATCATGGAAAAACGTTGGTGGTATTCCCACTATGGTAATTCTAATTAATAAAGTTTTATTTATAATAGCGTTATCTTTTTTTCATCATTCTGTAGTAAGTGTACCTTTTCTGTCATGATTTAGTTCATCCCACGGGACATGGCAGCACGTCTGCTGGAGAACAAGGTCCCAATCGGGTTCCCGTGCAATGATGAGTAATGACATATGCACTATTCAGATAACTGAACGACCAAGAATCTTTCCCCGAAAGGATAGGGAATGTTTCAGGTGGACAACAGGTTGCAAGGATGCATGTTTCTTTGAGCTACTTGAGGAGACTGACATCCATATCGTGTTCAAGGTTATCAGTCAATGACAATTGGAGGCGTAGGTGAATGGAATCTCTACATTTTCTTGGATTTGAATAATATGAACAATGTTGTATTTAGTATCTACTATGTTTTTCATGTTTTCATTGGTTCTTTAATCAACTAAATATTTGGATAATTTTACGTTTGTATCTAATTTTTTACTTGGAAATGAAATTTGTATATTTCAATCATTTTAAACCACAATAGTCAATTTTTTAAAGCTCGATGATGGTTTTTGTAACCCAGCGTTTTGAATACAAAGCCTACACTATCGACCATATGTTTCGTTGTCAGTCTTACCGATGGGACCTGTGATGTCGGCAGGCTTAGTAGATGAATGATCAAAGCTTCGTCTTGGTAAAATATAGCACGGCTGACATTGTATACCCATTGGTCACATTATTTAATTTCATTATCATGGATTTTTACCTCGGTTAAATCATAACTTAGGCAAAAAATGTCTACCTTTTACCTTAGATTTTTTAACCGAGGTAAAAATATATCCGATTAAAATCCAGATATTGCAATATCTGACCGTCTGACTGTATTCCAGATTGATTTCCGGTTTTGAAAATGCTATAATCTATCACTCAGCAACCAAGAACGACATTATTTTGGATTTTGTTCCAAAATCGAAAGAAATTAGATGATCTCATAAGATTGTCCATTCTGGGGACATAGTTCCAATTTTGGAATTATGGATCTACCGACATGGTCTGCAACTCTTCCAATCTCGAAAATATTATACATCGGTTATCAGATAACAAACCACATCGATTTGAAGTGTCGTGGTTAACTAGTTCCACGGTAGTTCAAAAACAGTTGTCCAACATCTTCCATAATGTGCACCGATGCCAAGGACGACAAACAAATATCACCTCCAACGAATAGTGAGAATGAGTAAGTTTAGATTCAAATACGAGTAGGAAAATTTCATAAAACATACTCCCTCCATCCCCTGACTTTTGGCCTATTAATTTTTTAAGGTTTCCAATGATTATCGTTGACCGTCAATATCTCTAGCTACGTATACTAATTCAACATAAAAAGTTGATATTTATAAAATAAAAGTTGAGATGAATCTGATAGAATGTAAAACCCACAAATAATTGTGGCTGTATGTATTCATATATATACTAAGTACAAAGGGTATACAAGGCAGAATCAGATATGGAAAAGGAAAAGGATATACACAAA
>JAULKJ010309984.1:0-11015 GCA_032355405.1 Rubia balearica | reverse complement strand
AGTGAGGTTTAGCTAGAGATGTCGAATTCACTCTTGTAAACTACTATCAAAGAAGGATAGAAGATTTATCTTCACAATAAGTAGTGAAAGTAGTGAATAGGTCGTGGATTCAATGATAGATAAGAGGTTCGGAAGCAGGTATCCATTGTCCCAAGGCTTTATTATATGTAGTTTTTACCCCTTTTTCTAACTTTGTTGCATGATTAGCATAGTTACTTGACTTTGCTAGTTGTATTGTCTTAAAATTCATAACTTAGGAAAAACCAACCAACAACCCCCACCGTTATATGCATGAACCCTTCGAAAAATTATAGGTTTCATGCTATGGATGCACTTTAGGGCATCCATAGAAATTTGATTCCTAGCTTAATTAGCATAAATGCTAGATCTTTTCCCTTCCAATACCTTGGATGCCCTATTTTTATAGGAAGGACAAAGCATAACTATTTCTGATGTGTTTTTGAAAAAATGTCAGCTAGGATCTTATTGTGGAAAAATAAATGGCTTAATCAAACTGGAAAATTGATATTAATTAAACATGTTCTATCAGCAATTCCCTTGAACATTTTAGCAGCAACCCTACAGTAGGAATTATTGATAGATTACATGTCTTATTTGCAAAGTTTTTCTAGGTCAATTCAGAATAAGGTCAAAGGAAAACTTGGCAATCATGGTGTAATCTAAGTTATCCTGTTTTAGAAAATGGTCTGAATGTTAAAAACATGCATTAGGTCATTAAGAGGTTTTCAATAGAACTCTGGTGGAAAATACAAATTGGAAACAATCTATGGACTTTGTTCATGTGGTCACTTCCAGATTATCTAAAGAATTCTAAAACCGGGAAAAGAATGAAAGGGATCAGTGTTATTGCTTCTAAAAATACAACTATTCAAGTTGGAGAAGGTAGAGTATTTTTTTTTGGAATTCTAACTGGTTAGATAGTGAAGCTTTAATTGATGTATGAAATCTTGATTTGGATTTTCCTTATCCTTATTTGACAATATCATATTTCTTCTACAACCAGGAATTCTATTGTAACATTATTAAAAATGGTCTTCCAGCTGAATACCATGACTCTATAACAATAGAGTTTCCTCTTTTTGAAAACTAAAAGGACACACTGATATGGAAACCTAAAAGTACTTGTATTTTTTCATTAAGCTCAGCTTATGATCTTATTAGACAAAAAAATACCATGTCCCTTGTTTTAAACACTTATGGTCCAAATTTTTACCTAAGAAGTTTTGTGTGTGTTAATTGGAGAGTTCTAAATAGATTCCTTCCTATCTTTGATATTCTTGAGAATTTTAACTTGCATTTTCCATCTATATGTCCATTGTGTAAAAATGAATCATATGAACTTCATCGTATTTTTAATTGATGTGAATGGACTAAGAATGTATATGATATGATTAATTGTTTCTTTGATATTTGTAATGTGTAATTTCAGAACCTTTGGGACAAGTATTTTCAAGACTGGAATGTGGAAGTACCGTTAAGAACTCATGAGATATGCATTAGATTACTTCCATCTATTACTACATGGTTTATATGGTGACCAGGAATAACTACATATATGATAACAAAATACCAAATGTTTAGATACTATGTTCTCAAGTTTCTGATATGTTAAGAATGATTTTGAAAATTCATAGGATGAAATGGAAGAGAGTATAAGAACATAAGACAGTAGCCACTCTGTTGTCTTTGGCACCTATAAATACTATGATGCAGGTTAGACAACATAACATAGTGGCTTGGAGATTACCCTACAAGGAAGCAAAGCTGAAAATAGATATGTCAGTCTTAAAGACAGGAGCAGCAGGTGCTGGATTGGTAATCAGAAATTAGCAGGGGGAAGTACTCATAGCAAAAGTTCTTTACCTTCAAAATATGGACAGCTTGGAGGCACAGACCAGAGATTTAATTTTGGGAATGGAAACAACCTTCTTCAATGGTGTCACTGATATTCAAGTAGAAGTAGATTCCCTCATTCTTCTAAAGATGATAGCGAGGGAGTTCAAGATACTATGGAGGTTTACTAAGCTAATCAGAACAATATGGAATCTCTCAGGTGAGTTATCCTTCATATTTTCTCATAATTATAAATAATCTAATTCTATAGAGGATGCTTTCACTACTAGAAAATAGGTACTTAGGCACCAGTTCATTGCCTGGAGGGCGAAGAAACCTGTGCAGAATATATGTAAGGCATCGATTTTATGACAAAATTATAGTAAACCGGTGTGTAGGTGATTGTCAGCACCGGAATAGAGTAACCGGTGCTATACATATGAAATAACACCGGTACTAATGAAGGGATGAAAGGGACCAGAGCTAGAATAGGGTTCCATGTGCGCAACAGTGTATTTGGTGCTATAAAAATGGAGGAAAAATTATAGCACCGGTATGAAGAATGTTGTCGGTGCCTATGTAAAATTATAGCACCGGAATGCATAAAACCGGTGCCTGGAAAATGGGGTCCAGATGGGAGGAGGATAATTATTTTGGTGGGAAATATTCTAGGCAACCATAAGCAACTGTTTTTTCAATTTTAGGCACTGATAGTTTACATTTCAGCAACCGGTATTTTGGTACCGGTGCTACGTACTTAGAATAAATATTTTTACTTTACTCTCAGGTTGTGATACAGCTCTAGAAAATAATTCAAAGCAGCCATGAGCAGCTGCTTTGTTGCATCCTTGCACCAGTATTAATAATTTCAGCACCAGTCTTTATTACGATTTTGTGTACTTAGAATATATTCCGTTACTTGTTTCAAGCATGAAACGAATAAAAAAAAGTTGGCATCAAGCAGCCTGAAGCAGCTGCTTTGTGGTTATAATATCATCGGTTTTGTCGTTTCCAACACCGATTTTATTACTAGTGTTGTCTAATTAGAATTTATTTCACAAGTTTGCTCTTGGGTTGGTAGAACTGGTAAAAAAAAATTAATTCATAGCAGCTTCAGGCAGCTGCTTATTCTATTTCTGGCACCAGTTTATGAGCTTCATACCGGTGCTAATGATTTTAAGTTGCAAGTACATACAGATTGACAGGGGCTTCGTGTTTCATTTCTAATTCTTGGAGAAGAAATCTAACCTATCTTCCCCATCGGTTCATACTCCCAAGCTCTGCAAAGTAAGAAGGTGAGTTCTCTTTCAAACATTGCTCTTCATTCTACAAGATTATTTATCATGAACCCAATGGTTTTGGAAAAATGTTGGTTCACTTTGCTCTCCAATAACAACTTTGCTCAATGTTGCAATCATGTACATAGCGTTAATGTGTAATAACTAAATATATCTATATCTTGGATTTTGTTGACTTCCATTGAACATTTTTTTATGTTCATTAAAACTAGCATTCTATAGGGTTTTTTTTTATGCATGGAAGGTGTTTGTTGAAATGCCTGAGTGGAAATTGTAGGATTTGGCACCAAAAACTCCTCTAAAAAGGTCACACAATGCATCCCCTTCTTCTTTTGAGATGCAATCCAACATTCAACAACAAGAGAAGAGGTTCATCTCGGAGCAGACAAAGTTAATTGAACAAACGTACAGAACAAAGTGACATTTTCCGAAAAGAGGATTCGAAGCAGTTCCCCCCTTTTAAGAATCTATCCGGGAACTTGGGTGGGAGAAATAGTGTGACATGTCTCCAATGTTCAACCTCAGCATAGTGAGTGAGTTCTATGCTTATTTACGGTGTGGTCCGAGGTGGGATGAGGTGATCTGTCATGGGAAAATGGTAATATTGACTGATGAATCCCTAATGATTTGTACAGGTTACCAACTATTCCCCCCGAGAAGGATGAATTTCTTGCATTCCACAGGACGGGAGATCGTGAGTACGGTAACTAGGGTGGGAACCGATGTCGATTCTCTTGTAAACCAGGTTGCACAAAGATTCCAAAGAAGCCCCTCACGCCTGAGATGAATGGATAGTACCACTTCGTAGCATCCAGAATTGACCCCGTCACAGTGAACACCGTGGTTCATAGTGTGAGGCTGACACATCTGTAAGCCATTAAAAAGAAACTGCGGTGGAAAGTAGGTAGGCAAATGGTGAACGCTTTGAGACAGGGTGCAGATAAATCAGGTTGTTACAATTTCTGCAACCTCATCTCCGAACTGTGAACAAAAGTCGATGTCCCCACTATTAGCACAATATATACGAGCAACCAATGGGTAAGATTACAACATAATCTTTCTACAAAAATTCCTCAGGACAATGTGGGTCCTTCTTTGGAATCTAGAGTCACGGCGTTAGAGGTTAGTATTCAAAGATTGCTGACAGAATCACAATATCAAAGATCCTGGTGCGATCACATGGGTAAGGTTTTTCAATATCACTTCCCGGACGCCATGAAATCAGTTGGACATTTCCGTACATATCCAGGGCGAGACATTGGGAAGAGCAAAGCTGGGAAAAGCGACATTGGGACCAACTCAGAAGATGCACAAATGTTGGATGAAGAGTTGTTTGCTAGATAATATTCATGAATTTTGATCCCCATTGTCCTAATACTATGATTTTTCACAAATTATTTTGTTTATGGTGGTTTGGAACAATTCTATGTTATTTTACAGACAAAATACAATTATTATCCACTACTTCGAAGATTATCATGCTTTTAGATTAAATTTATGGTGGTAAAGAAATATGATTTTCCGTTAATATTTCCAAACTTTTTTTCACAATTTAGTCTAGGACATGTACTACGGCTTTGAAATTTATACAATCAAAATTTTCATTATTTAGGATATAAAAACAAGAATAAAGTGTTTCAAATCAATGCTTAAGGTGAAACTTAGTTTTGGGTAACGCTGCAATTTCTGAAAATTTTGCACTTGTTTTCTATGATCCATTTTGAGGATGTTCCATTTACCCAATCAAGTCATAATCACGTAGTTTTGATCATACAATACTCAATTGCACTATTGAATCGCCAATTTCGAGGTTTGCCAATTCCAAGATTCTTAGAGGGACCTAAGTGCAAAAGGCAAAAACTTCACTCGGAGGTTCAAATTCAACTTCGCTTGGATGAAATCCTACATTATGGGACCCTAATTTCAATTCCTAGTACGAATAAAAAAAATGTTGCATATCTTACCCAATCAATACCATTTGGACTTCCTAACTTCTAAGTTATCTAGAGTAAGATACTCAAGGACAGGTACTAGAGCTTTACCAAATTCTATTAAATTATGAAATTCAATTTTGAAACATATATTAACCAAAGAATACACAATATGGGGTTATTTGGCTGGAAAAAATAAGGTGTAATTTAGTTTTGGGCAACAGTGTTATTTTAACAAAGTTCTAATCGGAGGGTTTTCAGGTATCCATCGGACATAATTTCAAAACACGAGCTCTATTGAATGTTGAATTGCATGTTTTTTAGTCCAATTGCATATAAAAACAATGGACAAAACTTTCCCCGTAGAGAGGGACTTAAATTAAATATTACAAAATAAAAGAAATGAAAATCAGCAACGGTTAGGTGTGTTGAAGTACCAGTGTTAAGGTTTTTAGGGTTGGGTAATCTGGAAATTTTGCTCTATTCCTGGGCGGGAAATTTAAATTTTCATCAATTTCGTTTTGGCACTAGTTTTCACACCGGTGCTGATACGAAATTTTATTTCCCGCCAATAATGATTGGGCTAGAAAAAAATTAGCCCAACTTTAATTATATAGGCACCCATTTTTCAACTCTAGGCACCACTATATTAAACCGGTTTTGGGATTAAAATCTTGGTCGGGATTAAGCAGCTCCATGCAGCTGCTTTAGTGTTTTCATGGCATCGGTTGCCCTCAACCAGCACTAATTTATCTACCGGTGCTCTGGACTTAGAAAAGTTTTCCTCAGGGGTTGTAAAAAAAACTAAGGCAACCTCAAACAGCTTCTTTATACACATTCAGCACCAGTTTTTTGAGTGAAACATCACTGGTAAAAAAAGAAAGAGCTCAACTTGGTTTCATCTGCACCATTGATTTCTTTTTTTGATTGAATTTCAACCATTAAAACTGTCCATATAAACTAAATCTGAAACCCTAAATCTAGCCCACCCTCATTGCCCTCCCATTATACTCCATTTACCTCCTGTCCATCCTCTCCCTCCTCCTCCATCACCTCTCCATCTCCATTTAGCCCCACTTTAAAGACTTCGCCGCTGACGTCACCGACCCCTTTTTGGCCCTCTCTGCGGCACACCATCCCCGATGCACACCATCCTCTCTGCGTGGATGTTTGTGTGAGATTTTATTCATTTCGTGAGTTTTGGGTTATTTGTACGAAAATGTATGACATTTATGTGATGTTTGAAATGTTCAATCCAAAGTGTATGAGATATAGTGATATAGTTCATTGTGTGATGTTGTTGTGTTTGTCTTAAAATGTTTTACATATAGTGGAGTATGGTTTGATGTTTGGGTGTTTTTCCTAAAATGTGAGAGATATTGTATAGTGAAGTATGGTTTTGATGTTTAGGTGTTTTTCCTAATATGTGTGAGATATTTTTGATTGTGTTATGCTGAAGTGTGATATTTGTGTGTTTGTCATAAAATGTGTATCATATTATAAAATGTGTGACATATTGTTGACCGTGTTATGTTGAAGTGTGATATAGTTGATTGTGTGATGTTGTAGTGTTTGTCATAGAACGTGTGAGATATAATGGAGCATGTACGATGGTGAAGTTTTTTATATAAAAAAATGAATGAGATTTAGTTGATTTGTGGGATGTTGAAGTGTTTATGATATAGTTTGAATTGCCTCAAACAACTACAATGTCATTGTTGTTGATAGTATATGTGTTTCGTGGTAATGGATTCTGTCATATTGTATATGTATTGAGTATACAAGTTTTTAGGGTGAAACGGTTTGTTATTAAAGTCTATTATTGTGGATTGAGGAAGTGCCTACTGTGTGTTCCACAGTGATTGATGGCTCTTTGGAGCGTTAATTCTAGCATGAACTAAATTAAGGTTTACAGGTCTCTTATGCTTGTTTTGATGATTTCAAGTTGATGTTTATGCCTAGTTTGGGATGAATTTTGATTTTTCCCTGGTGTATTGGTTGCTCTCTATTTATGCGGTGCCTTCTCACTAATTAATGTTTCTTTCATTATGGAAAGTGCAGTAACATTTGCAGAACTCCACAATTTAAAATGTGGAGATTTTCCAGTGTATGAGCACCAAGTAAACATGGTGTGTTTAACATTAAGTGTTTAACATGGTGTGTTAAACATTAAAACATAGTTGATGTTAAATACATAGTTAAAACATAGTTATACACACCATGTTTCCTTGGTGCTTAAACACTGTATAATTTTGACATTTTAAATCATTTTTTTCCGACAAATCGAACTTGTGCACAAACTTAATGGAAGAAGAATTAGTTAGAGGGCACTGCATGCCAACTCATTACCACTATTTCAAATTTGAGAGCACCTCATTTTCCACTATTTCAAATTTCACTTGAAGGCGTCTCCTTCCAATCGAATTAGTGCCGTAATTTCACTTGACAGTGAATGAGAATCTTTTTTAGTTGGTCTCCTATTCATGGAAGAACTAGTGCTGAACATGCCTCTACATATATTCTGGATGTTGGTTGACAGATTAAAAATTAAACGTTTCTTATTCTTACATACTGATTACTTTCACGTAATTAATCATTGAGTTATTTTATACACAATAGATATTTTCCCTGGCAAGAGGAGCGTACAATGGCAAAGAGATAACAGACGTCGTGAACACATAGTGTGAAGTTTGGGTGAACGTGTCTTCCAAACAATTCAATACTTATGTGGATCTCGTATATTTCAACGTGTATTTAATTTCAGACATTTTTAATTTTTTCCTTAAATTATCATATGGATGGATTCCTTTTTTCACTTGTTTAGATTTTTACTTTTTCAAATTTCCTTGCTTACCATTAATTTAATTTTTATATTTTGTGTTCTTCGATCTTCTAAGTTTCTTCTATGATTTTTTCCCGGGTTTCGATTCGGGGTGGGCCTGGATAGATTAAAAGAGGAAATTGTAAATTGAAAAATTCAAGCACATGTTTTAGAAATATTAGCACCGGTGCTATAAACATACATCCTCCGAAACCAGAGTATTGGATAATCATTAACATACCGATACTGGTATATGTAATCTGTCTAGTTTAGGCACCGGTTTATGGTATATAAACGGTGATCATGATCAATGTGCCTAAACATCGATACAACAAACAGCACCGACATCTAAAATACCGGTCTAGAAATTATATATAGAGAACCGGTTCATTATATCGGTGCTGAATCTACGTTTCTAGCACCAATTTTGTTTACCGGTGCCATAGTAACCACGTTTTAGCACCACCTTATTTAGGCACCGGTCGACTGGGGGTGCGAAATACCGGTGCCAGAGGTCTCGGTGACCGGTGCCAGGGGGGTGTCTACAGTAGTGTTAGCAAAGTTAGCTAGTTCTACAAAGACTAATTATATTTTTTTTCAGCCGGCTACATTGCCTCTAAAAGTGAATGGACTAGTCCTACTTGATTCAAGAGAATTCCCATATATTAGACCTTCATAATAGTAGAAACTTCTATTTCTTAGACGAGGTATTGTTGTTTATTTTCTTTGACAGGTACAAAGCTTGAATGGAGCTTAAGATGATGCATAAAAGGAAAAGCTTCTCAAATTGCCAAAGGATCTAGAGCGCTTGGTCAAGGAAGCTGAATTACTAAGCTTTGTATATCTGAATTCATCACAAGGAGCTGATTTATTAGGCTACGGAACTGGTCTAACACAAGGAGCAAGCGTTGGCTTCTGATCTGATCACATAGCTTACAATGAACTTCAAATAGTTCGAGCACATTAATCATGGGGGATTAGTGTGCAAGGGGATAGCTCGGGAGACCATATCTTCTTGTCAACATGGGGCGTGAAGGCAAGAAAGTGGAAGGCCGAACTAGACCTCGTAATGGGGATTTGGCCTATTCATTTGCTAACATGAGTAGAGGCAAAATGAATAGGATTTTCGACTTTCTATTATGGCATTCGCTATGTCTACATCTAGTTTGCACTAGATTCAATTTGTAGAAATGCAAACTTTTGAGCAAACAGTGTAATATGCTTTATTTAGGGCTCGGGGAACATAATAAATATCTCCCTCACCATTGGTGAGTTTTTAATTTAAAAAGGGGCAAAATCATGATTATTTCTTTTCCTTTACTGATTCCTTATTTGAAGACAATTAAAAAAACATAATCAAACCTATTTTAAAAAATCATAATTATTCCTTTTATTACTCTCTCTTTTATTCCTTTTTCTTTACCGATTCCTTATTTGAAGTCCATTAAAAAACAGAATCAAACATATTTTTAAAAATCACAATTATTCCTTTTATTTCTCTTTCTTTTATTCCTCTTTCTTTACTAATTCCTTGTTTGAAGTCAATTAAAAAACAGAGGTAAACCGATTTTAAAAAATTATAATTATTCCTTTTATTTCTCTTCCTCCATTTTCTGATTCCTTTTCCTTTACTGATTCTTTATTTGAAGTCCTCGGAAAAGCACCGATAAACTTCTCTCCCCTTTCTGATTCCTTTTCCTTTACAGATTCCTTGTTTGAAGTCAAATTCGCTGACCTCCCTCAGAAAAGCACGGATAAAATTGCCTTACATACTGTATATATAGTAGATGGATAAAAATAGAAGAGGACAACGAATAAAAGGACCTAGGGGCAAACTTGGCGGAATTCTAATCAGCTATTTGAGCCCTAACCACCTTATCAGATTGTTGAATTGCAGCTATCCTCATCAATAAGGTACTCACGCTGTCTATTGATTTGGAATTGAAATTGGATTGTCAGGAGAAATTTTGGTGAACCCTTTTTGTTTTACCTCTCAAAGGAAATTTTTTTCTTCTTCTATGTTTATGCTGAATTCGGTATTCAATCCATCAGCGTTTGAAGCAGTAGTAATCTTCATAGTTTGTGCAGGATGAGTGAGAAAGAACAATTCCGAGATAAGTTTACCGTTACCGTAGTCGATCCTGATGGCAAAAAGTTCGATAGAGGTGAGGTTCCATTCACATATCTCATCTGGTGTTTAATGGAATGTGTGTTAAGCTAGTTTATGTGATGGAATATGTGTTATCATTCTCTAGTATCAATTGCATACTTGTTCTCAAGATGTTTATTATGTGTTCTGCTCTATCAAAGTGGATCGGTTGTTTACACAATCATGTTAAGTTACTTTGGTAAACTGGAACTGCCTTTTCTCTGATTATTTCAAGTGCATTTTACAGTTAAACGAATTGTGGCCAGAAGTGAAGAGCTCGAAATGTATATGCAACTTGATATAAACACAGAGATTTATCCTATCCATGTGGGTGAAAAGTTCTCTATGGCATTAGCATCAACTTTGAACTTGGATGGAACTCCTGGTTATTTTATGCAGGGCGGAAGAAAGGAATTTGAGTACGTGATGCAGGGGAAGTTGTACAAGATATGTGTGAAGAAAAGAAATGGAAAATTGGATAAGATGGGTTCTTTGTTGGACTTCTGATGCATTTGGAAGGGGATAGTGGGGTTTCATCAAAATCAAAGGTTGTTCCTCCTCATTAAACATAATTGAGATTGAACAAAGGTTGTTCATCCTCGTTCAAAATCAGAGTTTTTCTTACACCAATTGGAGTTGAAATAACCCTACTTTGATTGGAAAATGTGGTTTCAGATCAACTCTTTACACTACAGATTACTCATGTGGTGCACCGATTTGTGAGTTGATCCAACTTTTTTTTTTTAAAACTTTTTAACTTCTTGTTGAATCACTTGCAATTAACACTTGAAACACTTACAATTGATAAGTGAAGCACCTATATTCGATAAGTGAAGCACCTTTAATCTACAGTTCAAGCACCTACAAGCTATGACATAAAGCAACTTCAATCTACACTTGAAACACCTACAATTGATAAGTGAAGAGCCTTCAATCTATACTTGAAGCACCTACAATTGATA